>CAKALU010061116.1:0-26385 GCA_916700995.1 Hozukius guyotensis
TCTATAAGGGAAGGAGAAGAGGTGATTTGATTGGTCAGCTCTTTCCACACTTACTAACTTGTGCACTATTGATTTACAATAGCAGAACCCTACTTACCACCAAGTGCGTCTTTGGGAGATGGTCGGGTTTTAAAATGTTGAAAAATATCAAGTGCTATTGAGAAAGAGAGCGAGGGTTAAGAGTAAATGCAAACAGAGATAGAGGAGAATTTAAAAGCTTATGAATGCAAATGAGAAGAAATAAAAGGGGAGGTAAATGAGGGGTTCAGCCCCTCCTCCGCTTGCTCCTCTCCATGTCCCCTGGGTATCATTCTGACAAGGTCAACACCACCATCAAGCATTCCCCGGCTGACAGCCAAACACATAAGAGCTGCCTATTGTCCTCCTGTGGGTCACAGTAACCGCCTTCTTCTGTCAGAGATTATTCACCACAACTGCTTCTCTACAACATTAACACAGTTTCCAGAGGTGACTGAACATTAATGGGAAAATTAAAGTTGACTTTTTTAGCACATACAATGAAAAGAGTCCTTGATTCAAAATGAACCATGAAAGGTTTTGTTTAGAAAGTCTATGCATACTTCTTTTCAGATGTGAATGTGATCTTAATAAGTAGGTGTTTTAATGAAGTTTAATTAGTGATTCTCACTTTATCTATTTTGTTTAATCAAAGTCATCACCCTGGTAAAAAACCACAACCATTCAACTTTTTTTCTGTCCAGCAATGATCAACTGTCTCTGCACGTCCTCAGTGTTCCCTGTGAAACTTAAACCTGATGCGAGGCTGGAGTTTGCGTTGAGAGACGACCGGATTGTTTCACAAGTAGACAGCTTACAAGCTAATTTTAAACCAATAAAACCCTAAACCATCGTCAGACAATAGCCGGTGGGTTCGACTGAGGCTGGAGTGAGGGCTGGGAGGCGGAGTTAGGAGGCTGTGACCTTGTGACCGAGCCATGTGACCGAGCTGACGCTACTGCGCCTGCTCCATGGGCCCAACGGATGCGGAAGATCGCCGTAAGATCCGGGTACTTTTCCAGTCGGAAGTCGAGCCTTTTTGGCATCATGCGCCATTGAGCAGCTTTCATAGGAATGAACGGGGCCCCGCCTCCAACGCTGTATCCAGTTCTCTTAATACATCCATGATCCACACGGACTGTTTACCTGCATTCGACCACAGCCTGCTCGAATGTGATTGGTCAATACTACTCGACCAGCAAACGGAAACTAGAACGCTTCCGATACCAAAATCGGGTCCTGTTGCCTACAGATTCTACATGTGAACGCAGAATCTGTGTGTGTGAAAATGTTGTTAGGAATTTTCCTTGTCAACAGTGACTTGAAAAACGAGACGGGATTACTTGTAGGGTTATAGGTTCACTTGTTCAATAATTAACCAAAATCACGAACCCTTAACCAAAGACTTTTGGTTGCCTGAACCCAATTGCAAGATGCATGAAGTGAACCTCCAGCTGAGAATTGTGTGTGGTGAAAGAATGCGACAGTGATAGATTGGAAAAAAACTTCAAATCAGACAGAAATTACATTTCCTCCACAAATTATTTGGTATTTAATAGTATTTAAATGTAAGCCATGGGAGACAGGGTTGTTATTGTAGTGGTGTGTTGTAGTCACTCTCCACTGCTTACAATCTGTGATTGTCGATCTACTTACCATCTCCTTATTACCCTTTTTGCAGTGCAGAGTCAGGGCTTTTTTGTTGGACTGAGAGCTAATGTGATCATACCTTAAGACATTTATCATCATTTATAACCAAAGTCACACGATAACACAAACAAACTAACCGATCGAGGCAGCGGTAGACCAGCAACTCCTGTGTTCTGTGAGATAAAGTTACTGTTTTTTTCAATGGAGTCTGGTTGCTTTGGTGAGAGCATAGATAACGGCTTCAGTTCCCTGTCGGAAACATAGACTGTATAGCTGTCTGGCGGCAAGATAAAGCGGTGAAAATATTCTAAATATAGCATACACTTAAACTGATATTGATGTTTTTAGGTGGGCCTTTCTTTTAGGTCACTAAAATACGTTTTGCTGCTGGCCCGTCCACAGCAGTACATTGCTTTGCTCTCGTGCTGGTACTCCTGTCTGTTTCTCCAAACTGGGGGCGTGTAGACTGCCATCTACTGTAGGTAATACCCGAACTATCCCTTTAAAACTACTTTCAGCTGTCGTTGCATGTCGTCAGTCGCTGTTTAACAATAAATAATAACAGCAATAATTCCATATTTTTACACTGAGTCTGTTTTAAATGAGAATACCTGCACTGACAGATCCAGAAGTCACGCTCGCTGGAAGTTCAAACTGTCTTCCTGCTCCCCAGTTAGCCAACATTTCATCGCTATAATCAGTTAACCTCCTGAATCAGTTTTGGCTGCCTCCTCTGCTGCATCCTGCCATTTGTTGAGCTGAAACGTTTCAGTGAAACAACACAGCTGTGCCTCAACGAATGTCACTGGTCTCTGTGAATGTCACAGACTGAATAAATGGTCCTCCATCGCTCCTATAATAAGGTAATGAGATAATAGCACTTGTCTCTGAGAGGAGTGCTGAAGGGCGCTAACAGCGGGAAAAAGAAAAATGACACTCCCGTTTGGAGGAGTAATAAAACGCTGAAAAAGGTCAAGGGGAGGAGAACAAAAGAAACAAAGGAGGGAAGAAATTGGATTTCTGAGTGAATGTACAGCTCTGTTCTGCAGGTGCGTCGATATCATCTCTTGTTGTTTTTTCGCTTTCAATTTCCTTTTCATCTGCATGGTTTTCTCATGTTTCTGCGTTTCTCTTTTGTTCCAAATCTCTTCAGCGGCTCGTCCTCTTCCTGCAGGGCAGACTTGTCACATTTCTACACTGTTATACACAGTTTTACTGGGCTCTACTGTAGGTTGACGCATCGTGACTGAAGCCAAATTTAGACCTGGGTATTGTGTCGACATTGTATTCAGGCTTGGTATGAAGACGTGTCTTGTGAATTGGTTATTTTAAAACCGCCAATTATTGTTTCTCACAAAAGGTCTTTGCATTATATTGTTGCTTTGGGAGCGTTTTACAGAAGAAATCAGCCGAGAATGTATTTTTTTCAATAAAAGTAAATGGCATGCAATCCAGCGCAAGTTATGTTGACTATTTCTTCATAACCCTTTAATCACATACATTAACAAAAGAAAGACTAAGGCAACAACAACAAGCCATTAGTTGATTAAAGGAGTAACTTCATAGCATTGTTTTGTGGGTCAAAGAAAAGCCCATTGAGGGATAATCTCAAAGCAAATACATATTTTACTTGAACACAACAACTGTGTGATGATGGAGACCTGGCCTCTTTAAAGTTAACAAATGAACAAATAAATAGCTTTAATGTGTGGATGTCTACAGCATTATGGTCAGTGCTGTAATCTATTTAAACAGCTGTTCAATTACAGCTAATTAATTAGAGCACATGAGCAGTTTGGTGCCTCGGTGGAGACACATTCAGCATCAGGACAGTCTAATTATCTGCAAATGAATGTTAAGCGGTTATATTCAGCTATGTGTAACAATAGGTCCTATTTTCTTGGTAGAAACGTGCAGCAGTACAAAGTTAATTTTCATATTCAACACCAGAATATGTCCAGTTTGCAGGTCCAGTATGACAGATAAATAGATTATTGCAGCAGGGTGTCCAAAATAACACCTGATGAGCAGATTGAGAAGAGATAAAATGACTGAATTTTGAATGAATGGATGATTAAATGTGGCTCAGTGTTTAGTTGTGCAGCCCTAAAGTTAAAACCTGCTTGTTGTTCCAGACAAGTGAGGCCTTATACATACAATACATGGGTATTTTTGTAGACGTTGCTTTTTCTATGCATTTTGGGCTTTCGTCCACACCCAAACAGCATTTTAGATCACTGAAAAAGGAGCTTTTGTAAAACTCCTTCCAGGGTGAAGATTTTCAGATACTGTAGACCCGGAGAACTGAGTTTTTGGCTTGTAACATCAGAGTGTGCGCCGTTGTCTCCTTTGTGAGGCGTCACTAATGAGGCGACGTGTCGTGCAACAGCGACATAAATACATCCATGAACGGCGGGCGTGACTGAATAACGTTGCTAACAAGACTTTTTACATGGTTACACAAAAATGTACAGTTACTCTTCCACTATAATGAAGAACAGAGGCATCAGAATGCGCTATAGAGGTCACTGCTACATCGTCCAATGCAACTCTCCCACAGACCCTGTCGCTGGTGTGTGTGGCCCAAGTTGCCCACTGGCCTTGACAGCGCTTCAATTGTGTTTTTAAGTTTTCATCTGGATGGAGATTTTTTTCAAACAGCGCTTGTGTGCATACTTGCCAACCCTCCTGATTTTCTAGGAAGACTCTTGTTTTTCATTGCCCTCTCCCGGTTTCCTCCCAGGGTCACAATTCTCCCATATTTCTCCCGTTATATTATATATATATTTCTCATGTTGTTAACTAGCATTTTTTTAGACTGAATGGAACAGCGTGAAACAAAAACTCCAATGACACGCTTCACCGCATCACTGGAGCGCTGAAAAAAGTTGAGACCAGCTCAACTTTATTTTTTAGCGTGTCACAGGCGTCCGTTTGTAGATTCATGCCACTGGGTTCCATTGAAAATGTAGCCTGGTGCTGTGTCGATCGTAGTGTGAATCCATCATAGGCATACATTTGAGTGCCCCTTCTCCTAGAAGTAACGTTTATATAGTACTAACTGCAGACAATATACACTGTATTACACCAAACAAGAACATGATCTTTCCCTCACCTATACAGAGCGCCTAAACGTAACTGTAAAAACATTAATCATGCTTTAGTTGCAAAGAGCAGATGTTGTATTTTAAGAGCAGATATTTGGGCAGAAAACACATGAAATATGTTGTCAGTTAATATTTTACTGATATGTTCAGTATCGGCATTTTTGCAGCTTGTCAAAAAACTGCTCTCCGGATGTTGTTATATTTCCTTCTTAACATATCTGCTAATGCAAATTAGTAATATATAAACGTCATGTCTAGGAGACAGGCTTGTACCTGTATGTGCAGCTTAACTGGGGATTATTTCTGCTCTTTTGTGGTGTGTGACAGCTGTCTTATTCTGGTTCTGTTGTTTGTGTTGTATTAGTTGTTGTAACAATGTTTAATGCAGGTCTCTCTTTGTAAAAGAGACTTTAATGTTAATGTGGCCACTCTGACTAGAACCCATGTACAGCCTGCCTTCCACACGATGCATGCTGGGATAGACTCCAGCTCCCCGCCACTCTGAAAAAGAACTAGTTGGTTAAGAAAATCAATGAATGAATAAAAAGAGGTTTGCTATAGTAAATGAGGGAGCAGACAGGCAGGTGGGTGGATGCAGCTTTGACCTGATGAGCAGCGCTGAAGTTAAATGAATGTAGAACCAGACAGAACAAACAAGAGAGGAGGGATGTGCCAGGACAGACCTCGTATGGCACATCCGTCATCCCCTTGTTAGCATCTTGGCACGCAAACGCACACACACACATACACACACAGAGGCCAGACAGCTTGCTGGGCCAGATGGCCTCTTGGTGAGGAGCAGGGAGAAGCTCCACAGAAGGGTTGGGTTGATTCGTGAACCATGACCTCCACACGTCCCTCCTCCTGACTCTGGACAGCACGTGCATAGAAGAGGGATGGACGGGGATAAGATCAGTGTGTGTGGGTGTGTGTGTGTGTGTGGTGTGGGGGTGGAGTGGTTATTGTGGAGATGTGCAGAGGGGATTATGCATGCAGTACATTCTATGTGTGTGATGGAAGATTTACTTTCAAACATAACCAAGGGAACAGTGACAGGGAAGAAATGTATAATGATCATCACTAATACAAGGTGAATTGATCATTACTTAAGGTTTTTTGAGAATTATTTAATGTTAATTTTAAGGCTGTCAATCGATTAAAATATTTAATCGCGACTAATCGCAAATTAATCACTTTTTTATCTGTTCAAAATGTAGCTTAAAGGGAGATTTGTCAAGTATTTAATACTCTTATCAACATGGGAGTGGGGTAACATGCTTGTTTTATGCAAATGTATGTGTATATTTATTATTGGAAATCAATTAACAACACAAAACAATGACAAATATTGTCCACGTGCGTGTTCAGATAAAGAGGAGCAGGTGGGAAATGTGGGTGTGGCGACAGTGGAGCAGATTCATCACAGCTTGGCATGTGTGTAACAGTGTGTGTGTTTCCTTTGTCCTGTCTTTTCTTATTTAGCAGTGACTGATGCACACACACACACAAACACACACACACACACACACGCACACACACTGACCCTCGCTGAGAGTATAATCAGAACATAGTTGCATTTTTCTTTTTATTGGACTTCAAAGACTTTTAAATGCCTTTTTAAAATATGCAGAGAAGGAGCACCGAGGGTTAAACATATTAATTAACTCCTGTTTATAGTTTGTGATCGACACCACCAGTATTTTATCTGCGCTAGTAGCTGCAGGACCGAGATATATTAGCTGCCTGTTTGCCGCTATTTCCTTTGCTGTTGCTCATCTTTCAACATGCAAATGATCTTAACAGTACAAACAGCTGTTGATAGTGATATAGAGAATACTTTACATAATAAAGATACGTCCCCGATGGCTACTCTATGGAAATTAGCTAGAAAATTAGGGGGATGTGCTCCATTTAGGAGAGCAAAGGGAGACAATTTAGTGAGGATCAAAGAGTGTCAAACGCATTAGACTCAGTACTCAGATTAAAGCACTTGCTGACAAAATGTTTGCCGAATATATATTATAAAATAAATTGTGTTTTTGTGTAAATGTTATAATTATGAATATATTCATAATATAATGGATTTTTAGCTCTTTACTGTGATGACAATGCTGCACATCAGTGCATAAGAGAACCAAATGTCTAGGTTTTGTTTTTATATTAATTCCTGCTAGTTTAATTCTGCCTTGTGTTGAAGTGTTGCTGTTGCTATAAAGAGAGTAACAAGTGACGTGTTTTCTAGACTCTAATCTAGATTATAAAGTGAATCCCTTTTATTAAAACAATGCAGAATCCCGGCCCAATGATTTTGCTGTGGGCTAGGATCAGACGTAATCTGAGCATCTAGGGGGAATGGTCTGTTGGGTTAAATGATTACATAACCAACGTCAGCAGTAACTAAGAACAAATAGGCATATTTTGAATTTATTCAGCTTTTGATTTGGTATGGTGGTTTCCTTTTCTTCTTCTCTACATGTCATGTCTATCTTCCTCAAGTCAAGAGAAATGGAGGCAGTAGTGTCATGTCTAGGGCAATGATTCCTAGGGATTTAAAGAACAAGTTTGACATTTTTCTTTACTTAATTAAGTCTTGAAATGTGTCTAGAGCTTTCAGAGTTGTATCTGGGACAATCATCTGGTCGATTGTAGCATATTTCATAGTTTGTGAGAACTTGATTGGACTAAAAATGAGTATTTTTCTTTTTGTAGTTATTTAAAAGTAAATAATAATGCTCGCCAAACTATTTGAGACGACTGAAGCTGCCTGAAAAATCCAACTTTTTTGATAATGTATTTTAATTATGTTATGTTCTTTCTGTGTGTGTCTGCAGTGCCAGATCTCCCAGGCCCTGAACGGTGTCTCCGACAAAGCTAAAGATGCCAAGGAGTTCCTGGTTCAACTCAAGAACATGCTTCAGCAGATACAGGTAACACCACTGTACACTTAACACTTTGTGAAATATACTCTTTATACATTTCTTTATCCCAAATCTAACTATCTGTACAACTGTAGATTAGAAGATGTCTTGGGATGTCAAGATAGTTTGAAGTTTGATGAAATGTTTTTGTCATCAGGTACCAATTTCTCCACAAACATTAGCCTCAATAGCCCAAAATGCAATGCAGCAAAATAAAAGTGAGGGGAGTGGTTTGTCATAAAACAGCAGATTTTAATTGCTTTGGCAGACCTCTGTTTTGTATTTGTTTTGGCTCGCGGTGGTCGTGTGTACACAGGCTGTTTTCATACACCGTTTGTAGCTATAAAGTACGAAAAGGAAAGCAATGTAATTTGTGTATATCCCACACAATCAATTTGTATGTATTCCATGTAATTGTGAACCGAGAAGTATTAAGAGTGACAAAAACCACGTAGGGAGGAGGTCGTTTCACCCAGGAGACCGGTGTTCGTGTCCCATGTGAAGACAGAAGTCAGCGTTGATTTATTTGTCACGTAACTTCCGTACTTAAGTTACGCCCCTTCGTTAGCTATTTTAACCCAAACCACGATCTTTTGTTTCCTGTGAGGATGGGAATTTATTTTGAAAAGACTTACGAGCGGTAATTGACACGTGTTACTGGACATCTTTAGGAAAATTTAATTAATTTTTTCGTAAGAAATCATAAGAACCGTTTGAGGATACGTTGGTGTACTAGCTACAAAAAAAAACACTATAAAGATTAAATAGTACACACTGTATTCAGCTGGTATGCAGATGTTTAGCAGGTGGAACTGGGACACACCTCTTTATTTTGCTCAGGCACCATTTCTGAAAGTAGTTTTTTCAAAGCCTCAGGATCTCCATGAAGGTCTGGCTGTGCAAGATTGTACCAGAACCGATATCCATGTCTTTACATAATTTACATCAGCACTGGTGTTTTCCTAGACTAAATACATTTCTTTGCTTTGGGGTTGCTAGTAATGGGTAATAAGCTCCAAATAAATCAGTCATAGAGACACATTTGGCATCCTCTCACTGTGCAGCAGGGAGGTAAATCCACTGACTCACTAAACTAAAACAAACCATATCCGCCAAATGTGTGGAGTGTGTGTGTGTGTATACATGTGCGTGTTTTCCCTGCAGACAGCTGATCTCTCACGCAGCATCTGCCAGTCATGCACACACTTTTTACACACACATACACACACTGTCTGCACTGTCATATCTTCAGCCACAGCACTGTGAACAGGCATTAAGAGTCTTACTGCAGAATGAAGAGGATTGTATTTAAATAAAAAAAAGTCTTTGCACTACTTTGCTCTGTCTGAGAGGAGGGAGAGATATGGATGGATGAAGAGGAAGAACAGTGTGGGAGTGACGAACAAAGATCTCCAGCACTCATCCTCTTATAGATCTGAACTGTGTCCCACAGTGGAGGAAGCGTGATTGTAAATCACTACTATCTAAGACCTCATCTCCTCATCATGTGGGCTCTATGAAGAGATAAAAATCCGTCTGTGGATTCTTCTTGTATTAACGGCCATCTACTGTAGCGACTGCACGCAGACCTGCAGTACGTTTTCTTATCCGATACAGCTATGGTTAAGGTTTGGTCAGCTTCTGGTACAAAAATTATTTGGTTAGGTTCAGGGAAACGTTGAGGTTTGTGTTCAGATTAGGGCTGTCAATCGATTTAAATATTTAATCGAGCATGATTGTCCATAGTTATCATGTTTAATCGCAAATTAATCACACATTTTTTCTGTCCAAAATGTACCTTAAAGGGAGATATGTCAAGTATTTAATACTCTTATCAACATGGGAGTGGGCAAATATGCTTGCTTTATGCAAATGTATGTATGGAATTAATATTGGATATCAATTAACAACACAAAACAATGACAAATATTGTCCAGAAACCCTCACAGGTACTGCATTTAGCATAAAAAAATCACAACAGGCAACAACAGCTGTCAGTGTGTCAGTGTGCTGACTTGACTATGACTTGCCCCAAACTGCATGTGATTATCATAAAGTGGGCATGTCTGTAAAGGGGAGACTCGTGGGTACCCATAGAACCCATTTTCATTCACATATCTTGAGGTCAGAGGTCAAGGTACCCCTTTGAAAATCGCCATGACATTTTTTTCCTCGCCAAAATTTAGCGTAAATATTTTAGCATTATTTAGCCTCATTCGAGACAAGCTACTATGACATGGTTGGTCCCAATGGATTCCTTCGGTTTTCTAGTTTCATATGATACCAGTATCTTCATTCTCGCTTTAAAACTGAGACGATTGAGTTAATGTGTTAAAGAAATTAGTGGAGTTAAAACGAATTTGCGTTAACACATTATTATCGCGTTAACTTTGACAGCCCCAGTTAAAATGACACAACGCTGACTGCATTTGGCCATGTACTTTATGTCTCCATGAACTGGATATATACTGTATTTTTATGATGTATAATATGGCCGTGTGTTTTGAGGGAAAATAGTGACAGTTGTACAAACAGATGGTAAATATAATGTATGATTTATTTTGGTCTGCAGTCTATTGAAATAATTAACGCTGTATATTAATGTTTGTGCGATCATTGAAACAAAAATAGATCTGTTTGGTAAATTAACATATCAGTAACAAACACAAAGCAGCTCAGTGCTGCTAAATGAAGAAAAATACACCAACAGATCTATTTTAGTCCCAGTGTTGATTTAATTATTATTTCTATCTGCTCATATGCTCATAATGAGAGTGACTTTAGGAGTGCTTAAACTAGCTTTATTTTGGCAGTGTTCCATTCAATATGACGTCTTATTACACGGCTTTGTTGAATACTCTATTCTGATTCATCAATCACGGCGTTCTACGGTCTGTTATTTCTTTATAGCAGACCGATGCTATAGATAACAGGCCGTTGCTATGGACGCAGTTCTGATCTTGGACTCTGGAGGACCATTTCTGTGTCAAATGATTGATTTCTTAAGTAAGTAGCCGTGTAATAAGAGGAATAATGTACATTGTTGTGAAATAAACCCCTTCAGGGTGATGCAAGACCGCTTTGCGTCGGTGTCCTGCATCACCTTGTCGGGGTTTATCTTGCAACAATGACCCACTCGCCGTACATTATCCCTTACTTAGTGTTTACAATGATTTTTGACCCATCTGATCGTGTGTTTGTGTGTTTCTTCAGGAGAACGGCGTGGAGTTCGAAGCTTGCCTCGTGGCCCAGTGTGACTCTCTGATCGAGGCACTCACCAGACAGAAAGCCAAACTGCTCACCAAAGTCGCCAAGGAGAAGGACTATAAGCTAAAGGTGAGCTCTTAGGTTTTATTAGAGTGTAGCTGCGTGTCCACCCAACCTTTCAGGGAACCTTTCAACATGTACAAAGACACGTTGTTAATGCTGCAAACAGCTTTCATCTTTCTTCATCAGTTCATTTCTTTACTGATGAGTAAAGTAATTCTCTTTTCTTCCTTTTCCTGCCTAAAGCCAGCAGCATATTTGAGGTTATTTGATTTTAAGAAATTGTATTGAAATCTGGCTTTCTATTCCAGCACTTCTTCATGTATGTCTCAGTATATCAACAACAGCAAATCACGAGTAGATGAACGAAAATGAAACTATTCATGGGAATTAACCATGTGAATGTGTTATTGTCCACTAGATCTTGGGGAAAAGCATCTTACCAGTTATGTAAAACTTTTGAAAACTTGGTTTCAAATATAAAGTATTTTGATTTAAATATTTATATAATCAAGTTAGAAATAAACATCCTTAGTTATATATTAATAACTCACATACTCTTAACAAAACAACTAACTAACAACTGTCACAGATTTGGGTTTTTCAGATTTTTATGCTGTTAAATTCTGATTGGTGCATAAAAATACCTGACACCCTTCTCAAATACATTATGCCAAATTAGTGAGAAAAGCACAGACAAAACACAAATACATAAATCTGTCCTGTCAAATAACCAGTTTTGTTCTAATTTTGAAGGCTAATAGTGAGGTCATCGCTTATAGTAAGAAGCTGGTTAGAAAAAGATGCTCTCAGTCTTGGCTCCTAAACCAACGATTTCCAACTAGCAGTGTAGTTTTTGACTTTCCTCTGTAAATCCACCGCTGGGGATTTCCTGAGTCGTAGTGGATCACATGGACGCCTGCCCAGCCTCAACGTGCCCGCCGACTGACTGACCGTCTGGCTAGCGGCGGGGGAGGGAAGAGGGGGGGTGTGTTTGGACGGAAGCCCCGAGGACAGCTGTTGTCATTATCTGCAGGCGGGGGATTGAGATTTAGCCAGAGGGCAAAGAGCTGGAGGCTGCGCCAGAGCTGGAACAAGAGAAGAATAGCTGCTTGTAGATGGCTGATAAACGCTTTTACATGAATAAATATTTAGCACATTGTTTCTCTCTAACTGATAAAACTACAGGCTCCTATTCATGTAAGAAAATAGAAAAACAACAGCTTAAATGCTTTGGCCCAAAACCAAACAATTGTGAGCCACATAAAGCAGCTGATTAAATCTGTTGTATCAAACATCCAGCATTGATTATTTACAAGCAATTAAATTTTGGCAGACAACATAGATAAGAAACAGATTAAAAACATAAATGAGTAAACAAAACAAGGAGGTATGATACGTTTATAATAATAATAATAAACTTTATTTATATAGAAGTCTTTGAAACAATGTTCCAAAGTGCTTTACATGAGAAAACCATAATTAAAACAAATCACAACCACGATTAAATTAAATTCATCAAATAAAAGTACTAATAATTACCCAAAAATAAGATAAAAACAGTAAAATGAACAAATAAACCCATGGTGGAACTAATTATTATTATTTCTATTATTTTAAACTGGATAATTTTATAAGCATGGAAGATTTTAAAAACAGGATTGAGGACTGTTTGACCACTGAATGTACATGTCCTGTTACTGAAGGACACTGTTAATTCATTGTTTGATGTAATTTGCTGTTTCGTTTTAAGTTTGTTGTTTGTGCTTTTTATGTTCCCGTCTTCGCCAGGACTCCCTCGAAAAAGAGATTTTAAATCTCAATGGGAATATCCTGGTAAAATATTTTGAATAAAACAAAATCAATAAATAAAAAACCCTTTTAATAAGCAATTTAAAAGATGTCACTGATTCTGCCAACCTCAGATCTTCAGGTGGGGAGCTCCAGAGCTGACCACATAAACCCGATCTTGAGCCATAACTTGGGAACAGCCAGCAGAAGATCTGAGGTGCTCTGGCTGGTAGTAGAGCAGCAATATAACTAGCAGCAGTCCTTGAAGTGCTTTAAATATAACCAGCAAAATCTTACAATCATCTATAAAACAGACTCTCTGAATTTGTTAAAAGCTGAGCAGCTGTTTTTTGTACTAACTGTAAACACAAGATTGTTTTTGGCTTAACACTGAATACAATGATACTGTATAAAAGTATGCATGACCTTCTCAAGATCAGCACGAGATGCAAAGGCTGATGCTGCTCTACAGTTTTATGGGATGCTGAGAACAGAGCAGTTCAATAAGAACTCAAAGCTGTGTTTATTAGAGCTGGTGTGCTGCATGTATATATATATATTTTACTGTAGCTTTGTATCTCTATCACAACACCCACATTCCTCTAAAACCTGTAAACTACATCACAATTTGGCAAAATAGTATTAGATTATATTTAAATGCCTTGCTGTATATGGTCATATTGTGCACATTTAATTTTAACCAGTTTTTCACACGACTCCTACGACTCAACAATAGAAAAGCACTATACAACTTTTCCATATATTAATTACGAGACGGAACTCAGCTTGTGTTTGTTCTCTGACGACTTCAAACTAAATGTGAGTTATGTAACTGCAGTTGCAAGAAAGCACAACTGTTTCTCATTTAGTAGTGCCAGGCAAAGGAGCAGGCTTTAAAAAGATGATCTGTTTCAGTGGATCTTCATACATTCGGACTGTGAACTCAACCTTTGTCCTCTCCTTTTTTTTTTTCCAAAAGCACTTACAAGCCTTTTAATCAGATTTTGTAGATACAGCACAGCTTTGGCCAGACACAAAACCACAAAAAACATGAAAAATCGAAAGACTGTGTCTACACCAAGAAAGGCAGATGTTGCTAAATATCACCAAAGCCAGAAGCTTAATCCCTTAAAAGCGACATATTTTGGTTTCCTCTTTCAAAGAACAGACAGAAATACTCACTACTGTATATTTGTCTGTGTTGGTACGTGTATGTGGCTGGTTTGTACAGTACATTTGTGCTTTGTAATCACATTTGTAAGTATTTAAGGGAGACCTGGCCAAGAATAGCAGTGACATAGTTTCAACAATTAATATAAACAACATAATTGAGTAATATTGAAACTTATCCGATAAAACATTGCACACTGACATCCTGGATTTTACCATAGTTTTAACTCGTTCAGGGTCATTATATTTTGAAGCTTAACATCAGTATGTAGATTGTTCTCATGCAGTAGGTGCAGAAAATCTAAAAGCTTTCTTTCCCAATTCAGTTCTGATTAATTGTGATGACAGGAGCACAGTGCTTTTATTAAATACTGTCACATTATTAGAGAGAATATTGGATAGTTAAATATCACACATTGATGGCTGCCTAAAGAAATGTTAAACTATACACCTTCTTCTGTAGCCATATCACATTTTTATATGTACAGTTTCATATACATACAGTCATGTAACATGGAAGGTATCTGTGTTTGTGTCAGTGTGTCACTGTTACTAACCTGTACTAGACACACATATTTATACTTCTATACCTGTGCAGGCTGGTCTCATACACCGTCTGTAGCTATAAATACTAAAAGTAATGCACTGTAATTCGTATATATTCCATGAAATTCATATGTAATCTTCGTAATCATGAACCAGGAAGTATAAAGAGCGACTGACAGCACGTAGGGAGGAGGTCGGGTGGATGGGGGGGTGAAAACACACCGGACTTTTGCCATGGAGACCGCTGTTTGTGCCCCAAGTTTATTTTGAAAAGACTGTATGCATGTAATGAGCGGAAATTGTCACGTGTTGCTGGACATTCGTAGGAGAACGCACGAAAAATGAGGAATAACTTTTTGGAAGATATCATAAGAACCGTTGTATGAGAATACGTTGACCTGTGAGGACCTCATCGACCTCGACCACCTCATTCTGGACGCTTGACCCCTTTTTTGTAGCAGGATGTGAGGTAGGGCTTCCCTTGGCTCCCTCTTGAGGCTAACAGCTTGAGGCTATATTAGCTGCTACTTGGATAACACACCCGAATCCCCCACCGAACTGTCAGCGGGTGAGTTGCATTGTGACTTATGTAGGCGCCAAGTTTTGACAAGGCAGAAAATGGAATAAAAAAAACGTTATCTCTGGTTCTGCTGTTATCGGAGTGCAAAGCAAAATCTGTCGAGTACTCTTTTAACTACCTAGCCGACAGGGAACCCTAACACAAATCCTTAACTACCTAAATCTAATTCAAACCTTATGTAACTCTAGAACCAAGCCTTGACCCTCAAACAGACCCCCAAATTTCCTCACTTTCCAAAAATGCTTTATACCAATGTTCCTAAACATTTACTTTACTTTGTCCTGACAAAGATACACGTTCAGGAGCGCACCCACAGAAACACACACATACTGTAGACTCAGCCATAATCCAGCGGTTTCATGGATTAATATTCACTTCTCTGTCACTCATACAGATGAGTGTGTGTCTGAGTCCCTCTATGAATGAGATTAAGGTTCATCCGATCTTGGTTATTGAAGCCAGAAGCCAATTCTGTCATTTTCTTCTTTTTCGATCAAACCTGACAGTTTTGTGCTGTGTCTTTAAATTTGACCAAACTGCACATTTAAGCATTAGTTTTAAAGCAACATTTCATTCAAAACACAACTACCATTCTACCCCACTTAATACGGTATATAAAGCCACCATGCCAACATAAACACTGTGCATGTGCGCTCCAAAAACCAAAAATGGCCAATATCAACCCAAAATATTGCTCCGGCCTGAACTGAAACGTGGCTCAGAGTGTGATGAAGAGGCTGTGAGTCATGTTAGCAGACCAGTGTGTCTGGTATCTCAAATCTGGGTTTGCATTAACATGTTTTCAGTATTCACACCCTCAAATTCATTTCAGATGCATGTGGAACATATTGAAAAAGCCTGCAGGAGCGCGTGGGAGGGAGCTGACGGCACATCTCAGCGGGACACAAGGAAATTGAAATAACTCTGAGATTTACTCAGGCTTCACGCGTCACACTCCCCGTTGTTTACTCAGGAGATAAGAGCGGGGTTTTAGCCAACCTGAATTGAAAAGTAAATTTTCGCCTGGTAAATAATTTGAGTGTCTGTGTGTGTATTTGGCTATAGGTGAATTACGGCTGCACGACAGTGTTAATGTGATATATAGCCACACAAATACATGATTTCTACTATTCTCTTCCTCTTTAATGACCTTTCTTTGACCTTTGAGTCATTCTTTAACCCTCCTAATCCTAAATCCTTGTACAAAACCCAAGACATCTGACTCTAAACCAAACCTTTTCACACACAAACAACCAAATATAGAAAGATGGGGTGTCCCAATATACCGGTATTGACGATAACGTGCTACAACCTAAAAATCGCGAGTTGAGTTAATGTGTTAAAGAAATTAGTGGCATTAAAACAAAGTATTATCACGTTAACTTTGACAGCCCTATTTATTTAGATACCACCTTTCCAGATCAGACATCATAAAGTGCTACACAATAAAATAGAAAAGCAAGATAATAAGTAGAATAAAATGGGAGATAAGAAAAAGATCAAAATAAATCAAACTTGGCAAACGCAAGTCTGAACAGGTGGGTTTTAAGCTGCTTTTCACACAGTGATATAAGAGGTCGAACATGTCAGGCATTAGAATGTATTTAGGGAGTTTATAAAAATGTTTTCAACCAGTTTCCATCTGATATTTCGGCTGTTTTCTTCATCACACACTCCATATCTCCACATCTTCAGCTCAGATTGTAGATGGTTTTGATCCTCTTTCAGTTGACTCTTCATGCTCTTCATATTTCAGTTCATACAGCAGTTGACAGGTGAATAATTAACTGTGATCAAATGAACGAGGGGCCTAATTTCCAAGACTCTGTCTAATTAACTCTCTGATTCATTTAGGCGGCCGTTGGTTAACGGTGTAATTAATTATCTTGGATTCACCAACATCACAAGACGGTTTCTGTCTAATCTCTTGCTCTCTCCTTTTACAAGCTGATGTATTTGTCACGTACGTATATACATACATGTACAGTACATATTATATACACGTATCTGTTGTAGTTTGAGCAGATAATTAAAGATCTATGATTAGTTGAAATGTGGTGCAGGTATTATTAAATGCAAACAAAAGGCTAATAAGGCAGTGACAGTTCACTGAGTTTCAATTAGCCGTGAACAACTGGTTGTGACACCCGTCCAAATCTCATTTCCCTGCTGCTCAGAGTTCAGCCAGCAGATAGCGTGTGATGTGTGTGTGATGTGTGTGTGATGTGTGTGATGTGTGAGAGAGAGAGATATTCAAAGAGCTACAGAGTGAGAAGAAAGTCACATTTGTCTGGTAATGGCTGATAATGTGTTTCTGTAAAATACTCACCTCAGCTTAATCTGAAGTAAAAAATGTTGAAACAGGCTTACTGGTGATAGTGTGACAGGAATACTAAGGGATTTTGAAAGATGTCTTTCAGATATGGAATCACACAGTCATGCTGGCAGTAGTGTTGCACGGTATACCGATACTACAAAGGTATTGTAATACCCTGCTGTTAAAAATGGTACGATACCGCATTTTATTAGTTCTGGGACTTGAAGAATGACAGTGTTTTAACACGAGCCGGGAGTTGCGTCGATGTGCGACAGCGGGGCCGCGTGTGTGTCTGCAGAACTCACACGCTTTAGAGGACAGTATTTAGAGGAGCAGGTGGTCAAAAAATTAACTGGCTTGTATTTCAAGTACTTTGCTTTCTCTGCACTTTAGTTCACGCATTGACAACATTACAGAAGCTCTGCTTTATGACATAACTTTTAACAACAAATTTCTCTGATGTGTGTCTTTGTCTCAGGTTGTGCGTGACCAGATCACCCACTGCACCATGAAGCTCCGTCAGACCACCGGCATGATGGAGTACTGCCTGGAAGTCCTCAAAGAGAACGACCCCAGTGGATTCCTCCAGGTAACCGACCCACTGTGTGTGTGTGTGTGTGTGAGAGATTGTATGAGTGTTCATATTCGTGGCATCTGCATGACTCACACAGCAACTGGAAAAAAAAACAACTTTGTCAAATCCAGAAAACAGTTAGTTCAGTTAGTAGTTCAGTTAGTTGTTTCGGTGAGTTTCACATTTTGCTTGTAGGTATTGAAAGTTAAAAGCTCTCATTTCTTATGTAGCAAAGTACAAACATTTGATCAGATAGTCCAGTGGGTTAAACAGAGAATTTTCTCAGGTCAAAAGGGAACAAGTCATCCTTCGGTTTAAATTCTAATTAAAGGATAAGGTTGGGATTGTTTTTATTTGTTTATATTACCAATGTCCCTGAAGATATTCAAACAAAATCTGATATAAAAATGATTAGAGCTGCAACTAATGATTATTTTCATTGTCGATTTGTTGATTTTCTCGATTAATCGATTAGTTGTTTGGTCTATAAAATATCAGAAAATTTTGAAAAATGTGGATCAGTGTTTCTCAAAGCCCAAGATGACGTCCTCAAATGTCTTGTTTTGTCCACAACTCAAAGATATTCAGTTTACTGTCATAGAGGAGTAAAGAAACCAGAAAATATTCACATTTAAGAAGCTGGAATCAGAGAATTTGACTTAAAAAAAACGACTCAAACCAATTAATCAGTATCAAATTAGTTGGCGATTAATTTAATATTTGACAACTAATCGATTAATCGTTGCTGCTCAAAAAGTTATATAAAATAAAATAAAGTAGCGTTCTATGGTACAGAGGCATTTGCGATATCAGGCTGTGGCAAGATGATTTAATTCTTGCTGTTAGTCTATTTATGGGAATTGCTGATCATCATGAAAAAGATAAACAAACAGCATCCTTCTCTTTTGAAACTACTAAAGTTAAGACTTTAGTAGAGGCAAGGCAAACACAGTATGTGGTCTTACTGTACATTTTTTTTTTAAAATCTACAACCAAAATTGTAAATGTGAAAGTTGAAAGAAATGAGGAAGCATGAAATCAGCTTTGCAGGGAGCCTCTGATGTTTGTGAAGCAGACGCAGCTAAAAACACTAAAAACACTAAAAGCACTGCGCAGTCAGAGGAGGAAGACTGAGAATAACAACACACACACATGCCTACATTCATACACAAACACACACACACCTGCATTCATACACGCACACAAACCAAACACACACACCAACACAGGATGCATCACATTTGCTTTCCTAATACTGCAGCTGATCTATTTTTAATTTACCCGACATGTTCAATTATCAGGCTCAGATGCTCAGATGGCTGATCAATAGTTATTGATCCGTGTATTTGTTAGGTCAAACTGTGAGAGGTCAAATGTGATATGTGCACCTGCTTGGATGAGGGTTTAACCTTAATGTTCTGTTTGGCGTCCTGGAGCCCTCTTTAACACCTCAAAAACACACTTAACATTGTTTTATCAGCTCCATACTTACATACATGACGGCTGTAAAAAAAAAAAAAGGTTAAATACAATGGATTTTTATTTGCTCTCCATCTGTGATCAGTGTTGACAGGACTTTTTATGCAGCACTTCACCCTCCAAATCCCAAATAAATCTATTTGAATTTCTCTTATTGGAGTTTTATATCTCTCTGGGGTCAAATTTACACAAACATACTGTAACTAACGTGACAATGTACAATAGCATACTGTACATTTATTTTTATTTGGATTATGTTTTACCAAACAACAGGAATATACAGTATATTTGTTCATGCATACCTCATATAACGTAACAATATTTCCTAATTTGGTATAATAACTACGGTTTATGGACATTTACACTTTCATCAAATGTGCGAGTCCTGTTTGTTGCATCAGGAAGGGTTAAGTTTCAAGTTTAGTTTATTTATAGAGGACATTAAAAACAACAAAATTTGACGAAAGTGCTGCACAGTGGTAAAAGAACAATACAACATATAAGAATTAATAAAGCATAATAAAAACATGAGCGGGAAGAACATGCATCAAACCAGAAATGACTTATCACTTCAATACTACATATTGGGTTTTAATAAGTCCTTCCGTCCGTTCGCGTGTCACACTTTCGTTTCCGGAGCAGAACTCTTACCTTAGGACCTTCAAATTTGGTATGATGGTTGACAGTGTGGCCTAGTTGTGCCTTTTGGGGGTTAGAAGTCCAGGGTGCCCAAAATTGTTGAAATTTTTCCAAAAGGGCAGAACCTTTGGCCCTACTTTAGTGGGGTCAAGCAGTGAGCCATGCTCACTTTTGCCTTGTTATATTTGTTGTTTTTACACAGACAGCGGTGGTGTGTGTCGGAGCCCAAACAGCCAATATCAAATAAACACAAGGGTTAAATATCAAAGAAGAAGAAATATAGAAAGAACACATGGTCTTTTAAACTTCTCCAACCCCTTTAGCTACGTTTATGGCTGTATTGATTTCTATTGAATGAGATGAGATGAGATGAAATTCTAGTGTCTCTTCTTCTGGTTATGAATCATTTCTCTTCCTGGAGAGAGATAGCAAGAGAGAAATATAGTATAAGGTGAAAGGGAGAGATGAAATAAAGATCAAAAGACACTCCTGAGGGACACACACACACAAACACACACACACACACACACACACACACACATCCCCTTGCTTCCATTTCATCTGAATATTTCATAATGTATTGATTATGTGGTTCTTTATGGTTGCCGGCGTCTAAATCGTAACTAGAGTCTCTTAAGGAATCAAAGGTTGATATCAGTGTTTTTTCACTTCAAATCAGTTGAGGAACATATTTACAAATATTCCTCAACTGATCTGAAGTGGAAAAATGAAGCTAAATGAAGCAATTTGAGTTGTAATGCTCGAGGATTAATCTCCAAATACTCTGCTCATGTTTTCAAGAAGCTTGCATCACATTTTTTTTTGCAGTTAAGAGTAGTTAAATGTAATGTATTCACTTTTCTCCCCTAAGGCAGTGAGGCTCTTACTAGCACACAAGAGAGGTCTAATTCTTAGCCTTAAATATTTGAACTGCACTAATGCCTGCCTCGTTTCACTTGTCAGACACAATGTAATGAAGCCAGGCTAATGGAACTGATCCCAGAACAGAGAGGCTGTTCTGTATGCAGGGCGGGTAGCACATCCCTGCAGATGCTCTCATTTCCTGTGTTTGCTTGACTGTACACGTCTTTTCACATGCTTATCGTCAATCACTGTGTGTCTGTGTGCAGATCTCAGATGCTCTGATCAAGCGGGTCACATCGTCTCAGGACCAGTGGGTGAAAGGGGCCCTGGAGCCAAAAGTAGGCCCTGAGTTTGACCTCACCCTCAACACCGACGCGCTGCTGCAGACCATCCTGCAGCTGGACTTCTGCCAGGGCAAAGGTGAACACACAAAACCACACACTTCCTATTCAATTGGCAGTTTTTAATACCCATTTTACAACTACATTTGAGTCACGACTACACGATCACTTAGACTATATATCATTTAATGTGTTTCTGTGCGATATGCCGTTTTTTCTATTCAATTTTTTTCATTAACCAATTGTATTTTTAACTTTTCTGTATTAACATTTGTTGTATGTAAAGGAGTACTCCATCGATTTAGTATTGTGCTCCTAAAGATGGAGGTCTGACGAGAGATGGATTGAAAAAGAACGGTCAAAATCAATGTAACTGAGGCTGAGATTTCCTGACTTATATAGTCCATTGTATGGCTCAAGCTCAGAACACTGGATACTACATTTCCCATAATGCAACTCAATTGTGACGATATCTTTCACTTGGTGAAAAGAACCTCATACTCGTAACGCCAAAGTTATACCTTCTGGGTACGCCAGGGTACGCTGTGGTCGACGTGATGTAAATTTCCTCATCAGAGGATGTACGCGTAGGCTCTGTGCGGGCGTTCATTTGTTGCAGCCACTACGCTACAAGTGGTAGCGTAGCGATCTACTGCGCACGTGTGGAGCACGTTCTCCAAGGGGACAGTATAAACAGAACTACTATGCGTCCGTGATGTCCGCAGTTGTCCGTGTACGGGTCCGTTTGGGAGTATAAATGGGGCTTAAGGGTCAAGAAACCGTTTGCAAAATGTTTGAAAAACCGCCATCACTGTCAGTTACATTTAAATAAAATTTAACTCAAAATTAACACTAATGTAATCGATTCAGTTAATTTTAAAGGCGCTATATACAGTCTGTAACTGGTTTCACTAGTTAACAAACCGCTTTAAAGATGTAACCCCGCAAAAGATAAGGAATAATGATTGAACGTTCCCAAGTCAGAGTAACTGTTCTTCCCGTACTGCTGACATTGCGTTTATGCAGCATTAGACCCTCCCTGCTTTGTAAACATCCATGGCTTATTTTCTAAGACTTTTAAAAGCTTCCTCCTGAGTCATAGGAGACTTTATAAAGCTGTTGTCGGAGGTTGAGTAGTACTCCTCATGACGAGTAAACTATACTTCATGTGTAAAATCAGCGGAGTGCACCTTTAAACAGGCCCTATAAATAAGTCAACTTGACATCCTTGACCTGAAGCAAAAAAAGAAAAGGCCCCTTGATGATATATTTGATAGCCAATAAACATTCAGTTTTAGTCGCTTTTCCCTTCTGAGGTTTCTTCAGGTTGTACAACAATGTACACAACTGATTAGCTATTCATTGGCTGTTGCTACCCAACAACCAGTTGGCGTGCATGAGTAAACACAGCGTCCTTTATAGTAGTTGTGCTGCAGTCTCAGAGATTACCCAGATGTATTGTTAATGTACATTAAATATGTAATCATGCATGCATAATTTATTTTGATACGGCTCCACCGGGGCAGTAAAGACCAGGTGTTTTCCTTTGCAGATTCAACCTTGGTAAAATACTAGATAATGCTCATTATTCTTTTGACTTTACATTACATGCAATATTTTGTTTACTTAATGAGTTGTAATACAGTATTTATTCAAACGCATTGAGATACAGTACAAATATTTCAAGGTCATGGCCGTGATTGAGTCGTACTTGAAGGAGACTTCCTCTAATTTGACCTCCAGTCAAGCGAATCCGAGTAGGTTTGTAAGTAGAGGAGGGTCTTTGGTCGTCCCTCCTTTGTTCTTTAAGGCCGTCGACATGAAACCAATCTGTACGTTTCTCCTTCACATCCCACTGATCATCCAGAACAAAGAGTTTAAAGATGGAGCATTTGATTTCATGTCTTTGAATTTTAGTCTTTGACATCTTGAGCAGTGAAACAGTGTAGGAGGTGTTCTGGTTCACAAAGTAGCCTGAAATTATTCTCCTTCATTATACGTTCTCATTGGCTATCTGAACTGAATGAGTTGCTCTGGATCACGTGTTTTTAAGTAAGTCTTGATGTCCTCTGTAAATCAACAACTGCTTATAAACACTTCAGACGTTTGTCTCTTTTCCCCATGTAATTACCAGATGACATTGTTTTTGCCAGGCAATTATTAGGCAATTAATGACGCGTAAAATGCTTTATGCTGCTTTATATGCCATCTTCTGTCTTGTTTTAAAACATCCAAACCAACGTCATATTTCCAGATGTGCAGGAGAATCCGTTTTTGAAACAAATGCAGGCAGCAGACAGTGGTGAGGCTGAGCTGGAGACAGAGAGCCCAGGAGGTATTTCAGAGACTTTTCACAGTGAACCTCTGTTTTCCCTCCTTGAATTTATTTCGTCACTCCTTCCTCGTCCCTCAGCCCAGATTCTGGTTGGAAACTCACCGGTCTTTTTTGTCCCACAGCGTCTATCTGGTCTCTTTCCTCTGCATGGTTTTTGTTTTCCAGCTCCTCTCCAATGAACGGCACATCTGCAGAATAGTGCTGCCTTCACTGGAACACTGGAACACAAAGTTTCCAAAAAAAAGTTACAGAAATTTGTTGCCTGAAGTACTTCTCTGTTTCCCATGCTAATTATTTTACTTTTAACTTTTTTTTTTAATGGAAATAAAGCATTCAAACTTTTCATTATTGCATTGTAGTAATGCAAAACACAGGATGTAAATATAATCAGAGGAAATGTGTATTAAACATGATCCTCCCAACATTTATTTTCGCTGACTGAGAGAATATATTGAGTAAAACATGGCAGAATGATTCTTGTTATTGAATTATTGTATCAAATAAATACTTGAATGTAATAAATATTCAGCAAAATATGTGAAACAATGTGGATTTAAAGCATAACATACAAAAACATCCTGCTACAAAGAGAATTAACTCAAATTATGAAATAATCAGAATCAGAAATACTTTATTGATCCCTGGGGGGCATTATATAAAAATAAAGAAATGTCAGAAAATAGAAATAAAGGAGTATGTAACATGTAAATATTGTACATAATGCTACAATATAAATACAATATATGTAAAGAAATATAAGTAAGTTATAAAATTAAAAATAAGAAATCAGAATATAAGAAATATGAAATATGTACAAATATTTGCAGTAAGACGTGCAATATATAACATATAACCACAGTGCAAATAAGTAAATACAAAATGCTGAGAAGTGGGATCTATTAAGTGTTAAATATATGTATATATATATATGCCAGAATGGTATAGAAAATAATTAAATAACATTTACTTTTCTTTAAATATATAATTCAGGTTATACTGTATTGATGGATCAAAGAACTACTTTGGCTACAAATGCTGTGAAAAATATTGAAAATTAAATATTGATATTGTTAAACTGATTTGATTCATGTACTGTATATCCCATTGATCCTGCTATGTTGTTCCCTCTGTCATGACTGCTGCCTATCCTCTGTGTCTTCACTGCTCTTATTTTGGTCTAGAGAGATCAGATAACAAATAATGAAATGATGAATGAAGCAGACTTCATCACCCTGAGATCTCCACTCGTGGTTATTTTTACCCTGTTTTTGTTGTTTGTGTGTTTGTTTTCAGCTCCTTTTTGGAATGCAGTTTTGTTCTGTTTGGTCTTACCAAAGTCTTACCTCCACCAGGGTTAGACAGATATGTCTTTTTATTAGAAAAATCTCTTTGATTTGATGCTGGTTCATCCATTTCTTGACTTCTTTAACCAGCCAAGAATCATGTCCTCAGTCTGTCTTTTTCACTTGGTTTATATCTAAAGACAGTCTACATATCATTTGAGAGGTTTTCCCACATCAACAAGTAATTTGGGGGCAACTTTTAGGCAAGAAATAAGCCAAATAGTCTTCAGATACTTGCTGCTGGTAACTTCAATTACACAATATCCACTAGTCTTTGAAGCTTATATCGGTCTAACCCTATGCACCACTAGCACTGCTACCTCTATAAATGTGTGAGGTCCTCACATGACCTACTTAAAACCTCCACTGATTCCCAGCTGTTGCCCTGTAAATGAACCCGGAGCTCTATCACTCTCTTTATTTTGTATTTTTATCCCCAACTAGATCCAAATTAAAGCTCCTGTTTCTCTCCCTTCAGTTTGTTTAAAGGCAACCAGCAAGCCGACGACATCACCCTGTTCGTCTTCATCCATCCACCCTGTCACCTCCTCCCCATCCCCCTCCGATTACAATCTGTACGTCTCATCCATCTTTTTCTCCCCACAGTGGAGTCTGGACCCTCGGTGCCGGCGGCTCCTCTCCTGCAGCTGGAGAAGTGCTGCACCAGGAACAACAGTGCCACGCTGGCCTGGAGGGTAACTGCGCCTCCCGTCAGCCCCATCGAGGGCTACATCCTGGAGCTGGACGACGGCAACGGAGGGCAGTACAGGGTCGGTGCCTCACTAAAACACACACCTAACATACAACAGTTATAGGGCTGTCAACGAATATTCTGAACTGGAATATATATTTGAATAGTAAAAAAAAACAGATACAGTATTCGAATATGAAAATGAATACTCAAATGTGGAAAAAAAGCAGCACTACCGCGACTGTCTGCCTTGCGTGCGCTGAATGCTCCGTATAATGGGAGTCACAAGTCACTTTCATCAATAGAAAATCAAATGTAACGTTAGCTGAATGAGTAATAATTCAACAACAACTGTAATGATGGCAGAGGACTCCGCCACGTTACATTACGTCATGTAAACAAACCACGTACCTTTCATCTGTACACCCGAGATCAGACTGGAGACATAACCACTTAAGAGATGGGTGAGATGAGTAATTGCATCTTCCAATGTATGTACTTTTGAAACAGAAAACACATGTTTTATATTGTGATATTTACTGGAAATGACATACAATATAGCCAACAGTAGAGAAGGAAACTTTCTGGTGATCTCCCTCCAGCCAGCTCCCACCTTATTTAGGTTTTTGTAGTAAAATGAGGAGGTATCGTATAGATTAGGGTTGGACGATTGGCTGAGTACATCGCCGGTTGTTTGCTTGGGGGGGGTGCAGACGCTAGATATTCAAATAGTTCAAACCTATGTGTTTTTTGAG
>CAKALU010061116.1:26405-49668 GCA_916700995.1 Hozukius guyotensis
CCACCCTGTCACCTCCTCCCCATCCCCCTCCGATTACAATCTGTACGTCTCATCCATCTTTTTCTCCCCACAGTGGAGTCTGGACCCTCGGTGCCGGCGGCTCCTCTCCTGCAGCTGGAGAAGTGCTGCACCAGGAACAACAGCGCCACGCTGGCCTGGAGGGTAACTGCGCCTCCCGTCAGCCCCATCGAGGGCTACATCCTGGAGCTGGACGACGGCAACGGAGGACAGTACAGGGTCGGTGCCTCACTAAAACACACACCTAACACACAACAGTCACAATTTCACTAGAAATGACATACAATATAGCCAACAGTAGAGAAGGAAACTTTCTGGTGATCTCCCTCCAGCCAGCTCCCACCTTATTTAGGTTTTTGTAGTAAAATGAAGAAGTATCGTATAGATTAGGGTTGGACGATTGGCTGAGTACATCGCCGGTTGTTTGCTTGGGGGGGTGCAGACGCTAGATATTCAAATAGTTCAAACCTATGTGTTTTTTGAGAACAAATACTCAATTGGCCAATTTTGACAGCCCTTCTGAGATATAATTCGTAATGCGTGCAAAACAAAGTACAAGACTGCAGTAAATGATGTCTCTTCTGTAGCCAGTCTTTCCTTTTTTTATTTTATTATGAATTATCCATATGCTGCTCATCTCTGACTGAAGCCAGATGGTAGTTTGTGTGTGTGTGTGTTATATGTGTGCCATCAGTAAACATGCTTTTTACTAATACTTGAGTCGATGTATACATCTTGCGTGTTTAAGCAGCAAACATACAAGTGCAAAAATCTGCATTAGTAACGATGCTACTAAAATGTGTGTGTGCCCTCAGGAGGTGTATGTGGGGAAGGAGACGGTGTGCACGGTGGACGGCCTCCATTTTAACAGCTCCTACAATGCCAGGGTGAAAGCCTACAATGCCATCGGTGTAGGACCGTACAGCAAGACGGTGGTGCTCAAGACCTCTGACGGTAGGTAGTGCAGTGTTCATTTTGGCAGCTATTTTAGATATTTAGTCTTAGTTTTAAAATGAAAATGCTTATTAGTTTTAGTCACATTTAGTGATTTCTTTCCTTTATAGTTTTAGTCTAGTTTTAGTCGCTGAAAAGCCATTCAATTTTAGTCAAAATGTTTTCTCTCTTAATTTTGTCAGCTATTTTTTTTAATTTAATCTTAGTCCTGTTTAGTCATCAGATTATATTGAACATTTCTGTCCTTTTAGTCAAACTTATTTCACATAAAATTTTATCTTATCATTATCTGATGAAAAACACAGGTTGAATGATTAATAATGCAGCTTTGCAGTTAGTTTGAGTCCTCCTGACTGCGCTCATTGATGATGCATGTTTCAGTCGCACCCACCGGTCCGTTAAGAGAGCCAATCCGCACCTTCCAACTTGTAAAAATATACGTTACTCAACCACCTGAACCCGAACCCACAAACCGCCAACTTTATGCATTATAGTAGCACAATTGTCAGGTTTGAGGTATGAGACAAGAAGGACAGAGACGGACTGATCGCCGCTGCTGCAGCTTGTGAGATTTTGTATAAGTTTTCATGTTTTTAAACTACATTTTAGTCTCGTCTTTTTTCGTCAACGATATTGCATGTTTTGCATCATCACGTTAGTGTTTAATGGCGTCAGTGCCGTCTCGTCATCGTCTCATCTTAGTCATGGAAAAAAAGGTCGTTGACGAACATATGTCGTTAACGAAATAAACACTGAGGTAGTGTGTCTATAAGTGTGTGTTTGTGTGTTCTGGCTTAGCCTCCAGCTTGCCAGATTGGCACTGAGTGGCTGCAAAAGGATGATGTCTGTCTCATTTAGAATAACACCCTTTTATTGTCTTGATTTTATTGTTTCTCCACAGAGCTGTTTTGTTTGTGATGATCTGCGTAAAAACAGGTTTCATGACACAAATTAATTTGTACGGTATAAAACTGATTAGATAAGCTTCTTAGAGGATGAGTCTGGAGGTTTTTTTTAAAGGTAAAGACAGATGGATAAGAAGCATGTAGTGCTTTATACTACAGGACATTGAGGAGAGAAGAGGAGAACGGGTGAAAGGAAAAGAGAGGAAGGGAAAGGAGTGTAAAGCTGCTTTCACATGATAAGACATTTGCTCACCGCGAGGTAGGACGCAGAGCCTTGCAGAAGCAGCAGGTAAAATATATCAACAAAAAGAGCGCAAGGAACCCCATTCACTGTTTCTAGGCAACAACAACAGTTGCAGCTGTTCTCATTGGTTGCACTTTGAAAGGTCAGCGACAACCGAGGTCAAAGTTGAAATAAGTTGAACTTTGAGCGCAGCGCTCGGTGGTGAATTTGAGCGTTGTGCCACGCCACCGCTCTCCCCAGAGGAAAACAACGGCACAGCCAGCACAGAGCGATTTTACAGCTGATTATGTGTGGGCGGCTTAAGGCAAAGGGAAGATAAAAAAGAATAACAATAGAAAGAGAAAGGATGGAAAAGGAGAGCAAGGAGGACGAAAGTAAGGAAATGAGGGGGAAAGAAAGGAAAAGAAGGAATAGTTAAGAAAAGGAAAGAAGGGAGAGAAAAGGGTAGTCGAGGGGAGGAGTAGACAAGATAGAAAGATGGAAAAGGACAGAAAGGAGAGGAGAGAAGAGAGTGGACAAAGAAGAAAGGAATGGAAATGAAAGGAATGAAGAGTGAAAATACAAAATAGGAATGTAAAAGAAAAGAAAGGAGGGGAGAGAATGAAAAGAGGAAAAGAGAGAATATGTAAGAAAAAGAAAGGAAGAGAGTGGGCAAGAAAGGAAAGAAGAGTGAAGAAAGAAAAGGAAGGAAAAAAGATAGAAGAGGGCAAAGAAAGGAGGAAGAAAAAGGGATAATGACTCAGTCATCCTAACCACAGTGGGATGATGGTGGAGAGTCACACTGACACTCTCAGTCTCACAACAACAACAACAAGCATTAGTCTGTTCTGTGACTGATAACCGTTCATCCCATCCGCCCTCTTTCTCTTTTTCTCTCTCATCTTTCTGTCTTTGCCAACTCGCCCTGTTTTTTTTCTTTCTCTCGCCCCTCATCGCCTCCTTCTTCTCTTTCCTCGAGGACTGTAGCTTCATCATTGGATGGTTTTCTTGCTGGCATGACGAGTATAAGAGAAGGTGACAAAGGCTGCAAAACAAACACCGATTTTTATGTACAATTTTTTAACTCTGACCAGACAACTTTCCCCCCCTAGCGTTTCCAAGTGATATTATTGTTGGCGCTGCTGTCGCGAACACAACTGGATCGCTTTCCGTTTTCCTCAGAGCCTCCTACTAGCTACAAATTTAGAGACTTATTCAGACCATCAGGGAAAAAGCAAGAAATATATTCACATATATTATATTGTAATTCATTCACCAATGCTGCTCAGAGTAATCACAGTCCATGAGTTCTGTCTCTCTTAATAACTCTGTTAAAAAAAAAGAAGATTAGCAGGCGAATGTGGCATCCTGACCGACGTTGTTGTTCTCTTCCCACAGTGGCTTGGTTCTCCTTCGACCCCTCCACGGCTCATCGGGACATCGTTCTGACCAATGAAAACCAGACAGTGACCTGCAGCAGCTACGATGACCGCGTGGTGCTGGGAACCGCTGCTTTCTCTAAAGTAAACACACAACTTTTTTTATCTGTTTCATTGATTTTTATACATTAATTAGATCAGACCACGATTAGTCAAATTCATTCTACTTCCACTTGAATCTCAGGGCATCCACTACTGGGAGGTCCGCATCGATCGCTATGACAACCACCCTGACCCTGCGTTTGGCGTGGCGAGGATCAACACCATGAAAGACATGATGCTGGGGAAAGATGACAAGGCGTGGGCCATGTATGTGGACAACAACCGCTCCTGGTTCATGCACAACAACTCCCACACCAACAGGTAGGACTATACTGTACTGTAATATCGGTCTACTATACTGTATGTGTTGTTTAACGCCATTGGTATGATTTGGACGGAAGCTATCAATAGCTGATAATGTTTGTCAATGTTCAATAACTTAAAGATAGACAGATAGAAGATAGATTTTGTTTTGTTAATTAAGTATTTAGTGTTTTTCCAACCACAGGTGGAGAACACGGAGTAGCTGATATTAGAGATTTACTTACTAATGATGCATACTTTGTAAGAGGTTTTTAAGTTAACACTAAATGCTTAATGTAAACTAAATGTCTAACTGACTAATAGGGACAACAATTTCTGAAATTGGTCCAGTATTGAGGAAGAGCGCTGTAGACGGCAGCTGCTCACAGGCTGCAATATGGTGCTATTGGGGCGAGCTGGCAGCGTCATTTACGTCCACTAAAAGGGCTTGTTTTTGCCATGACAGGCTCTGATTGTTATTATAAGTGTCTGACATTATGGAAAGAGTCTGGCTCAAGGAGAAGTCTTGTTCTGAAATCTGGCGAGGTGACATGTTGCTGGAAGACCACGGTGGAGTAGTGGAATACATCCATGGTGTAAACGCGAGTGGCAGCCAGCCAGAGTTTGTTGTGTTGGAGTACAGAAAGCGTAGCTTAGTGTTTTCTGAAAGATTTTCAATGTCATGGCTGAATATTTAGATGATTTCCACAATGTGGACGAGGTCTTTGAATTCGATGACCGCCTGTATTTATTTGAGCGTATACGGACATACAGAGTATACGGATGAAGAGGTCCTAGAAATTGAAGAGAGAGGAGAGAGAGAGGGACAATGTTTAAAAAATTGTTGTCGCTATTAGTCACAAAAACATGGGAAAATAGGTTGAAAAATACCAAAGTTACCCTTTAACGTAACCATCACAACTAAATGCCTAACCCCAACCCTTTACCATAACCTAAACCTAATTCTATCCTGAACCTTAAAACCACGTCTGAACCCTCAAACAGGCTTTTGAAGAAGTGAGGACTGACAAAACTTTGTAGCAAGTACTAGACCACACACACACACACACACACACACACACACACACACACACACACACACACACACACACACAGAGAGGATAATGATTCATACCCAGGATGACAGAGGGACCCCCGGGGCTCATACAACACTGACTAACAAACACACCAGAGAGCAGCAGAAGAAGACTGCAGCGTGCAGGAGACATCAAAACATCTCTCTGAACCATCTCTCCCCGTGTCACAACGAAACTATCAAACCCTCATTAAACATTTATTCACAACAAAAAAAGTCGACTCTTCACAGAAATAATGCAAAACCCCTGACTTTATTCATCTCTCTCTACCGCGGTCCATCCAGACCACAGATTTATTCACTGTGCCATTTGCTTTCTTGTTGTTAATCATCTCATGTCGGTTTCATGTTGTTATTTACCACATATTGATTCCTTCGTCTCTCGACTCTCACTCAGCCCGGTCCTGAGGCATCATGTGTTTGAAACGTGGCTACGTGCATGCTCACATGTATAGAGGTGGTTTCACACCTTAGCTTCTGAGCAAAAATCGCACTATATCTCTCTTTCAGGATAGAAAAACATTTGTAGTTTTCATTAAGTGTCCATTTTTGTCTCCCTACCACGTAGGTTAGACTGTGTTGTTGATGTAGTCTGAATTCCCGAGCTGTGATGAGACTTCATGGACACAAATGATAATTTTTTAATGCTTTACTTTTTCTTTCAAGCACATGCCATTTTACTGGCAGTCGAGTTTGGTTCACTTACGTATGCAAGCTCCAGTTTAAAGGGACAGTTCACCCCAAGTCAAATACTCAGGTCAATATCACTCTAACCTGTAGTGCTATTTATCAATCTAGATTGTTTTGGTGTGAGCTGCTGAGTGTTGGAGATATCGGTCGTAAAGATGTCGGCCTTCTCTCTAATATAATGGAACTAGATGCCACTCGGCTCCTGGTTATGAAAGCACAAAAAATACATTTGAAAAACTCAACAGCATCGTTTCTTTCCAGAAATCATGACCCAGTTACCAGTTTCATGTAGGAACTATCGAACTTCACCTAACAACCGTATCACCGCAGAGAAGGACGTGCGCATCTACTCACGGACGAGGGCACCGCTGAGCTAGCTATTGTTACAGCTCAGCCGAGGAGGATGCCATTAATGTTTGCATCTCAAATAGTTCCTGCATGAAACTGCTCACTACAAAGTCTGTGGATTATCTTGAGTAAGCTGGTCATGATTTCTGGAAAGAGACATTGCTGTTGAGTTTTTCAAATGTATTTTTATTGGTGCTTTGAGAACCACAAGCCGAACGACATATAGTTCCATTATATTGGAGAGAAGGCAGACATCTCTACGGCAGATATCTCCAACTCTCAGCAACTCACACCAAAACAATCTAGATTGATAAATAGCCCTACAGTTAAGAGGAAAATATGTATTTTTGATCTTGGGGTGAATTGCACCTTTAAATTTCTTTTTTAACAAGCTGTAGGGAAAGAAAAAAAGAGAGAAGAGAGAGGATTTTTTGAATATTATTTACATAAAGTCAGTCAGATGTCAGTCTCCCTGTTTCAGTGTTTTCTAGACGTGTTCTATTGTCAGTGTTATGGACAGTAAAATGTATTCATATTTATGCACTTTTACCGCTGAGAAATCAGTTTTCTATCATTTATCCATGAAATCAATTAAAACAGTATAAGGAGTAGTTACATTATTACACTTTCACTTTATATACCATAAATTAACCTGTTTCATCTATTTGTTGTTGTTGTTGTTGTGTGTGTGTGTGTGTGTGTGTGTGTGTGTGTGTAGGGCGGAGGGAGGCATCACTAAGAACTCGACTGTTGGCGTCCTGCTGGATCTGAACAACCACACACTGACTTTCTACATCAACAAGGAGCAGCACGGACCGACTGCCTTCGAGAACCTGGACGGGGTCTTTGTACCCGCCGTCAGCCTCAACAGAAACGTGCAGGTCAGTGTGTGTGCGTGTGTGTGTGTATGTGTCGGGGTCGTAGTTATGATGTGTTCTTTAGCGTGTATGTAGGTCCTCAGACAGTGATTGCATGAATGAGCAAATAGAGGGATAAATTCAACTTTTTGTTGATACCAGAGCTGCCAAGACGAGTCATAGTAGTGTCAAAGAGCACTGAAGCAAAAAAGATGCAGTGATGTATTCTCTTGTACCTTTTTTAACTTTTAATTGTGCGCTTTGGAGTCCCGCTCTTGGATATGCAAATATTACTGAAATGAATCACTAAGATGATCAACAAAAAAATAAATCAAAGCAAAATTGCCAAACATCTCCTGGTTCCAGCATTTCAAATGTGAGGATTTACAGCTTTGTCTCTGTTTTATGTCGCTGTAAACTGAATATCCTGAATAAACAAGCAATTTGAAAACGTCACCTTGGGCTCTGAGAACTGACATTTTATAGATTTAATAATTATTCAATGAATTGATTAAAAAAATAGCTAAACATCAGGACAATGGACACCCAGCAGGCTCATAATTATAAGACTGTGGTCCGTCATATGCGTATTAATATACATTTTCAACCTCTTCAGCGTCAAAATTAGCTTTGTGATCCATATTTATTAATATTAAACCGACCGCTCTCCCCTTCAGCCCACGTCATGTCCGGTTTGTCTTTTTTGATGCGGAAGTAACAAATGTCTTACAAAAACGCCTCCAGATTTCACTGTAGTGTATATTTATGTATATTATTTTTGAAAATCTACATCATTTTCCCACACATTGATTTTCTGGGGGCTCTAAACTGCAAGCTGCACTTTAAACTACATATGTGTTCCCAGATCCAGCTTGTCTTCTACGTGGCCTGATCTCCTCGCAGTCCGTCCTCAGTCTCTCTCTCTGATGATCTGCTGTGTTTGTCCCTCTCAGGCGACCTTACTGACGGGCCTGGAGCTGCCAAAGACCAAACAGTAGGAGATCCTTCGTCCCTCCGAGCGTGCCCTGGATACAAACCAACGATGTCATATGCAGTTCGCTCCCACGTGGACCTTTTCCAGTCACGTCAGACGGGATCTCCGATTCTTCTCAAGGTGCCCTTTGTCTTGGATACACTTCAATGTGAAACCCTGCTTCATAATTTGGGACGAAGGAATAAAATCTGGGTTATTATTGGTTATAAATACAACGATTGAAGCTTGTGGACGTCACTACAGAGATGACTGGAGTTACTGTGGATTGCGATACTTTTTTCATATCCCAGTTTTTTTCCCAGGATACTTACATAATTTATGTTATTATTCCAGCTTGTAAAAAGGAACATACGGCCTGAGACTAAACTAATCGACCCTCTCACTCTGACAGAATCACTGCTGAAGATTCCCACTCTGTGTGCAGTGAAACGGTGTATTTAATTTCTCTATTTGAGATTTTCTGAGCTTTTCATCTATAAAATTTCAGATATACCATCAGAAAATACCACCACAATCGGTTTTAAAAGTCCACGACAACAAGGTGCTTTCAGGAGGCGAGGGAGAAACGACTCAGCAGCGCTTATTGCTGCTCTGCTTCTCTCTCAGGTGTCTTTACAGCTCATGAGGTAAAACTAGATGAAGAGAGAGTTTTGTAGGAGTTGTAGTGACACCGTGGGATGTTTCGCTCATGAAATATTTAAAAGCTACACTTCTCTATCCTAGTTGTGGCTCCAACAGTTCTGCCTTCTCTGTTTTCCCCTTCTTCTCTATCGGTATACAACGTGGCACAAAGATTGTTTGGTGCTGTTGTCAAAGAGGTTTACACACTGAGGTCAGAAGCTGGGAAGGATTGGGCTCCGTTCCATTTCATTTCACAGCTCAACTCTGGGATCTCCGCTAGAATTTAAAATGAAGTTCTGTAAATTAATATTTGGCTGCGCAACATCATTTTGTAATGACTAAACCAGCGGCCTGTCAGTGAGGTTAGAGGTTAAAACATGCCTGCAGCATTTCATAATTTGTGGGGTGCTTGTGTTAATTTGGTTGCCAAAACTACAAAACGGTGTGCAAACGGTTTGTACCTTGTCTTGTTGAATTCATCAAAGTGAGGGAACAAGGTTGATTAATCGCCTGCAGGAGCGTTTCCTGCCTTGATATTTTCCCCTGCAGCCTCTCCCAGGTTCTGTATTCACCTCGTCTCGTGAGGAAATGTTTCCACCTTGAGGGATGAATGTCAGAAAATGCTGAAATGAAATGGAACTGAGCCAAAGAATCTCCCTTTTTTGTTTTGTTTCAGCTACGATAATGCATCAAAAGTAGATGAGAAAAGCGCGGTTGTCTCCTGGTAACATCTCGCTGTAGAGTCTCTCTAACGTGTCGAGCTGAGAATGATCTGGAAAAGTCACATCAGGTAAAAAGCTACGTCTGCTGCTATATTTCTCATCAGGGATACGGCAGCCTGTAGAGGACAGTTAATATCTTCAAAATCCAACCAAACCACTGTGACTACGGACATAAGACGTTGTTTTAACACACATTACCCATGTATAGTTCATCACTGATGCAGCAGAGGATGGAGAATTTATTTAATCTTTATTACAGTAATATTTCCATTCCCTATAATGTTGTGAGTGTGAGAGAGGAGATATCGGACACACCTGCCATACAAAGACTGGGTTTATGTGTGAATGGAAATCCACCAACAAATGTAAATACGTGAGTTTATGATTTATGATGTGTGATATTAAGCATGGATTAACAAGTTTACAAAATATCTGCAGCTGTATTGTAAATAGTGTATTACCGTCTTTACAGTGAGTGATGTTAAAGCCAACTGCAAGGACAGCTCGCCCTCTGCTGGTGGACGGTGGCAACAACAGGATTAATGAACTTATCTTGTTGTTTCATATTAACCGACTGTGTTTTCATACCTTTAATCGCTGACTTTTTAAACAATGTCAGCAAACGTTTAGTCTGACGAGGTGTCAGATTTACATCTCTTACTATAACTCGTATCATCAACTATCTCATGATATTCAAACATTCAATCAGGGACATAAAATAGCACTCATTTACATTTTTACAAGTTTTTATATATGTTTACAAATTATTATGATTGAAGGCAGCAAACACATGTTTCAATTCTCAGTTCAACACAAACTTTAATTATGCCAGGTGACTGAAGAGAAATACAGTAAATTAAAGAAGGTATATTTATTTTCAGCAGAAACATGATAAAATGTGATTTAATGTGAGAATGTATTTAGTTGTAGAGCATTAGAGTAGTATAATAAGGTAATATCTTTTCATTTTTGGATTGTTTTACTTCCCGTAAGTAAGAAATACGACTGAAGAATAACGATTGAGCCTTTTTGGGAGACGGGGATGGGATTATGTATTTATTTATTTATGAATCAAAGCTGTTACCTATAATGTTAAATTTATGACATTCACATACCCCAGATCAGCAAACTGCAGGTTTATTATGCTCCCATTTAAGTCTGCAAAAAGCTCAACTAGCTGAACTGGCTTTTTGCACCTGATGCTGCATTCAAATTATGTGTCTCATTGCATTATTTCCGACTTTAGCGAAAACCCCACCGTACACTAACTGTCCAGCACTAAACAGACATACACATTTAACGACTAGCTGGTGAACATAGTGGAGCATTTAGCAGCTAAAAAGACATATAATTCCCTCAGGAGTTGGTGGAGACCAAAAACAGAGCTACAGGGAGAGTTAATATTTTAGCTTAATTTTGTCTGTTGGACAAAAACACGGCTCCAAATTAATGATAATGTTGCTCCGTGTCTGCTGTAAATAAGCAAATGTTGCTTTGTTTTTGCTGCTCCCAAGTGGCCAAAAAAAGCAGTTATTGCAGATTTAATGAAGCATTTCATTGCTAACAATAAATCCAGGCAATAAAATTCAAACAAACATTTGAAATTAAATTACCATTCTGTATATGGTCTACCAAACTGAAACTAGCGCCTACATTTAACCATCTTTCCCACATGACATGAATGCAGCATTAGTGCCAAAGTCAGAACTCCCGACCCAGAAAGCAAACATCTAACGATCCGCCAAAAGGGGAATTTTTTCCTGACGTGCCCCAGACTGCCAGCTTTCCACCTGAGGTCTACATTTACATCATGTGAGGCTGCTCATCTCTGACCGTCCTCCCACCTCCCACCACACCAGAGGAGAAACCTGCCCCCCGGGGTCGAGTCTGCCGTAACCAGGAATAGATTTTAGGCCCACATCTATCATATAACCAGAGGGGAACCTTTTCCTTCATCTGAACGTCTGCATGATTTGGGGTTACATGTCTGCGGGCTGCGTTGATGTCAAAATGACGCTGAGGGAATTATAACTGGAGGGAATAAAAGCTGAAGGTGTTAGGTGGAGGTTCAGAAAGTCAGACAGGTTTAATGAGGTTACGCCTTTTCATTTACTGTTTTTTTTAATATCAAAACAATACTTTATGAGGCAAAAATCACATATTTAAAGTCACATTGTAGTCACTCCTGTCTAGATATGGTATTGTAAGAGTGCATGTCCCTTGACCCCAACACTTACCCACCCATGAATGTGAGATTTAATTTAACTTCTGGTGCTGGGGGAAAAGCATGTCACTGCTGTTAGCTATTTAACTTAAAGAATGGCAGATTTTATTTACTCTATAAAGTATGTAAATATATTTAATTACATATTTATTTTCTTTTTGTATATTGCCCTCTTCAATTTGTTGGTTGAATGGCTACTGATTATATATATGAACCTGTCTATGGTTGACAAAATCTCAATATAAAACAGCTTACAGCTTGAAACGATGCGCTGCAGATAAGCTTCATATTTCCTCATGCTCGTTCTTTTTTGAAATGTATAAATAACACGAAAGCTGCTTCAAGAAAACGGTGTGAGAATTTGTGACCTCACCCAGCCGCACACTGCCAGATCACACCTCTTGTTTCGCCATCATCATCCTCGTCGCTCAAAATCTTTTTATGTTTTCCCTTTTAACAAAATGAAAATGAGTGGTTTTCTGTAAAGATCTGTAATGTTTACAACTAGAACGCAGCTTCTTGAGGCTGTCAAGAAGTCGTGTACATACAGTAAAGGGTTTAAAAAGGGACTTTGTCATGTTTGTATGTGTGTTTCTTCATGAAATCGTCTGCCAGGGCTTAACTTGTGAGTACATTTAGTTTTTTTTAATAATTACCCCCATCTGTCCTGTTATGATCCCCTCCCCTTCCTGCCGATGTAAATGTAAATGTTTTGTACGACTACATGGTTTGTATATGAGAAATGCATTGTAACTGCATAATTTAAAAACCTTTACAGTGTAAAACACGAGAAACGCAAATGTCTTCTTTTTTTTTGGGTCATTTATAAAAACAAAAATAAATTAACTGTGATGGAATATGATTTGACAAAAGTCTCCAGTTTGGTGCATTAACGTCTTGCCACTGTGTTTCATTCAGGGTCCCTTTTGGAGATTCTTGACTCAGCAGTTTGCCTCCAGACGAGTTTCTCTGGAAATCAGATCACGTTGTATTCAGCTCTCGGCCACCTCCTCCTAACGCCGCAAACAGTCCTGCAGTAAGCTGAGTCACTGGCAGTTCTTCCTCTGGTCTGTTTGTTTCCCATCCTGGAGGATTTAATCGCTCACCTGCAAACATAAACACAGACACCTCTCAGCGACCACATTCAGTCCCCTTCAACCTTATCACTGGATGTTTAACCTTACCCTTAACTTATTCTAGTTCAAACATTAACCCTTCAGTCCCAAATGAAGACCAGTAGGAGTCCTGACTTTGGGACACGTTTTTTGCCGCCAAATCCTACATACTGTACCTTTAATTCCTCTTAGATCGATAGCTAGAAGTATAAGAACACACTCACCTATTTGCGTCTCTTGTTGCCTTTGATTTTCTGGATCTCCTTGGAGCTGAGGATCAGCATGCCGTTCTTGAAGCGGCCCACCTGACCTGAGGGGGCCGAGCCAGAACCAGAACCAGAGGACACTTTCTTCTTCTTGTCCCTGGTGGAGACGGCAGCACAGTCAAACACAGGTTTCAACTACTCAGACACAACAAGACAGACTGTATAAATATCTGTCAATTGCTGAGTTTGTTATGTTAAATATCAAAACACTAAGGCTGTTTTTTTCTCTCCATATAGTACGATAAATTATTGTTATTGAAAGATGCATTCTGTGCTTAGAAACGACCAAGATAATTATGAATTTTAACAACGATTCAAGCCTACTAGTGCAGTGCCTGTTCGGCCGATTGCTATACTGCTTTCAGCTTTCTCAAGAACCGCTTCATCCAACAACTTCACACTGCACTTCTTTGAGTCCTCAGCAATACACCCACCAAGTGTGAAGTCGATCGGATGAACAGCAGTTGAGAAAAGTGAAGGACAAACAGACAGACTCATTCCATTTTAGTTGGATGTCTTCCAAAGCAAATGTTAGTTTTAATACTCTTTACACCACCCTGCTACCCTGCTACCTCTACGTATCAAATCCTAGAGGAAAATGTTTAAAGATATATTCAGAAATGTCCGTCTCACCCACCTTTGATTACTCGGCTTCTTCTTTTTCTTCAGGTCCTACAGAGCAACGATACAGGGTATAAGAACAATATGCAGAGTAAGATTTTCTTTTAAAAAAATGACCATTGCATTGTTTATTTTAATCAATCAATGTGTTGATGATTTAATGGAAATGTATCACTCTTAATTCACAAAATACATCTACTTATAATCTAAGCTGGAGCAGTTAGGTTCGGATTAATAGTAATAATAACATTTATTTGTATAGCACCTTTTATACAAGAAATGCAGCTCTAAGTGCTTAACAATAAAGACATTACATGCACTGAATGCTTCACATGAAAATGAACATAAAAACATTAAGATGGAAAATGAAACCAGAAAAAAAAAAAACACATAAAAGATCAAATTAATGACCTAAACAATCTGCTAAACTGTGGGTTCCACACTCTACATTAGTGACCTGAACAGTTACTAAAGCGATTAAACCTGAGACTGCCTGAAGGTGCATTTCTTACCGGCTGAACCTCCTCCTTTGCTTTCTGCTTCTTCTCTTTGATCTGCTGCTGCAGCATCTTGTAGTTGACGTAGTCCTTCTTAGGAGGCTGATTAAGAGACAATAAGTAAATTGTGAACTGGTCACTTAGCTATTAAAAAAAGGCTGTGATGCTAATTAAAACGTGTACAGTTTTCCTTACTCTGGCCCCCAGCATGACGGCTCTGTCCTGTTCAAAAACACGCTGCTGCTCCTTCTTATAGCCGGTGATCCCAAACCGATGCACCTCAAGACGAGCCTGATGAGAACAAACACAACAAACACAGTATGAAGCACTGTTGCAGAGATAAAGCGGGCTAAATGTAAGGCAATTATATTAATTACAAAATAACAACAGCAACAAAATTAAGCCATGAGAAGAATCAATTCACACAAGACTGAAGGTTTAACTTTAACATCTAAAATAAATGATAAAACTGTCACCTTTTCCAAACTGAGTTCTTCTGGCTGGTCGCTTTCTTTCTTCTCTGTTATCTTCTGAAGGGCCTTGAAGTGAAGACGGCACATAACCAAAGGCAGCAAAGACAAGAGGAGAGAGAAAGTGAAGTGAATGGATGCTGACAAGAAGAACATAAACAGAGAAGGTTGACTAGAGGTCACACAGCAGCACGGAGGAGGTTTCAAAATGTCAAAGATGAAAAGGGTTCTGCATTTGCACGAACAGGTTACTGTGTTACAGCGTGTGACGACACTTAAAGACCACGTTTTTCTGTTGCAAAGAGGATGTTGTCACGTCTCTTGCAAAAGAAAATTCCCTTCACTCTTCCACCATCTACTCTGTCTTTGGCCAGAAACGTGAGTGTCCTTGCCACCGTTTCCTCCTGTAAATCAAAATCTTTTGTGCAATAACAAAACTTCCCTTTGTGCTGTATATCAGTTCTGCAAATGTGTCACCAGATCTGATGAGCAACACAATATAAAATGAGGTGCAAAGTAAAAAAAACAACTTCCCAAAGCCCAAGATGACGTCCTCAAATGTCTTGTTTTGTCCACAACTCAAAAGATATTCAGTTTAACTAACTAATCTATTAATCGTTGCAGCTCTGGTGTCATTAGTCTAAGTTGAACTTTGATAAATGAAGTACACAAAGTGAGCTAAAGTAAACTTACAGGCACTTTGTCGGGGGTTGGCGTCTGCTTGGTTTTCGGTTTCTTTCTGGGGTCCTGAAAGGTCACGACCTCCACCTGACTCACCTGCCGGACGGTCGGACCTGAGAGAGACATGAGACATTAAACTGACGAGAATTGACAGCTGTGCATGTGTGTGAATGCAAAGTAATTAATTATTGATAAGTTGAAGCATTTTAAAACCTCAATATGCCAAAGAGATTATCTGGAGACCTTTGGCTTGATTCCTGGAAACAAAACGAGTCAATGGAGGATATTAAGTCTATCTCATATGAGTGGTGTTGCTGCCCACCTGTTTGCTCAGTCTCCGGTTGTTGCTGCTGGTGTTCATGATCTGCTCCGTTGTCTTCAGTGTCACTGCAGATATCCTTGAATGCAGGGAACTCCTCTTCTTCTTCCTCCTCTTCCTCACATCTTTTTCGTTTATTCTTCTTCTTCTGAGACTTGAGCTTCTTTTTCGATACCGGTCCTTCATCTGCACCATCAGTCAACAACATGAAGCATGAATTAAAAATCTCATTACAGTCCCTGCAACTTAGCTGAATAGCTGAATATAATCGCCATTTGTCTCTGCAATAACACGTTCATTTATGACAATCTAAGCAGTACAATATGACAACTCTGACACAAATTCTACCTTTACAAAGCCCATAATGTTGATACCTGCCAGTATCAACTGTGTGTTTATTATTGAAGTTGTGGTTAAGTGGAGGTGTTACAGATTGTATTGGATTGCATTAGATTCTGCAATTGTACTTAATAAAGTGTCCACTGAGTGTATTACTTGTAGGGAAGATAAGATAGTACTTTATTTATCCCCGGGAATTTATTGTGCAGCAGGTGCAGAACAAAGTGTGCAAATATAAAATAATCAAATATGAATAAACAAATTCACAAAATCCATAATATGCCAAAAATATAAAACAAGTTTAACGGTAAGGATCATAAGTTGCTTCTTAGTGACTTTGTTAGGGTTTGCTATTATTATTATTATTATTATTATTATTATTATTATTATTATTATTATTATTATTATAACGTACTAGGATGTATATTTTTCTGAACAAGTACACAAGACTTTGTGGGTCTAACACTGCATCCCTGTACTGTATACCAATTAATTATACAATAATAATGTGTAGGTTAGAAAGCTGCAGCAGAGCAGAGGGTTATCTAATTTATTGTGACAATCTTTACACGAAAAGATGTTTAAAAGCTGGGAAAAATACTTATCTTCTATGAATTCATTGTCCTGCACAATTCACAACTGAAACATATTTCTGAAGGACTCAAAGGGACATATTTATCATTATGAACCTTAATCTGTCACTAAGGTAAATAATACAATAAGATAAGCCTTTCTCAACAGCCAGAGGGGAAATTATGTTGCAGCAGCAGCACAAGGACAGGAATAAGCACTAAAATAAGAATAGTAGTACAAAATATAAACTATACAAGAGCATCAAAGATAAAATAACAAGGAAAAAGTGACAGTAGTGTGATTAATAACAGCAAAGTCGGCAGTGTATAGTGTATGTAAACAGTGTGCACCAGACTTGATACTAATTAGTCATCTTTTAAGACTTGAATTAATAAAAACGACTCATTTTGATTGAAAGTGTTGATGCTGTTAGTGATCAGTGAATATGAACATTTAGAGGATCCATGCTGGAGACAGCCAGCTAACATTAGCAATGGAGAGATAACACTAGCTAACATTAGATTTCGTTGAGTTAAAGTACCATAAGTAATCACAACGAATAGATTATTCTTGTTTCTAACAGTTAATAGTTATATTGTGCCAGTGGACCCAGTGTAAAACACATAAAACAGTATTAACAGACAGCACTAGTATACTTTAGAGTAGCTAGGATACCTAGCATACCTGGCTAACAGCACTCACCAAACTCATAAAGTTTATCCAAAACGTTCTCCAGAAACACACAATCTTCGTCTTCTTTACCGTCCATGTTTAAGCTAATAGTACAAGCAGTGTAAACGCTAAAAATATATAGTTATTAACTATCTCAGGACTCAATGATAAAAAAGGCGAATGACAACAAACTGAGAAAACACGTGGGACGACCGGGCGGGGTTGTCCTTCCCGGCTACCGTAGATGCGGAAGTGCTTCAGAAATACCAGTTTACTTCAACACGCCCATGTGAAGTTCTCCTGGTGCCGTTATTACCTAACAGCGTTATAAAGTGTTATATATCAAGAGGCAGGAGTCGTACCAACACCTCTGCACGTATAACTTCGTGCAGAGTTTATAAAGCGTGATAAAGAATGACATCCAACGCTGTTTACTCGGTATGTATGCTAAGCTAACTGTAGCTAGCTCGGTGCAAACAGGTGACACCCAAAATGCATACTCGTGTTAACAAAACAGCATCGAAAAACAACGTGCATTTAATTTAGTTTTTGTATCGTGTTGCTTTGCTGCTACAAAAGACTGTTAAATGAACATGTCTTTATATTTGCATAAGCATGCAGCCTGCAGAACATTTTGTCTTAATGTAACCACAGCTGCTACAGTAGCAGTACTAATGTGTGCTGCTCTGCAAGTGTGCAGGATTTCCTACAGTAACAATAACAATTTAGTAACAATTTAACTGTTTAAGTGATGAACTGATTAAAAGATGAAACTCTGCAGTTGCAACAGTGTTTCTAAATGCTGCTCCTCCAAATATTACTGTCTAGTTTTCTTTCCTGTCTTGCAGAGGTGGAAAATAACTAAAGGCAACTTTTTTGTTCCTTTAATCACAAGTAAACTTAGTCTGCTTTTGCATTAAAATGCAGTTAAGAATTATAAAAGTATTGTACTTAGCTATAATTTTGAGGTACTTCTTGAGTATTTCAATGTTATGGTACTTTATGCTTCTGCTTCCACTACACAAAGGGAATTATGAGCTGTGAGCTTTAATCTCTGGTTACTTTCAACAACAAATAAAATATGAAGTATTGATACAGACTAAACTACCCAACACTATATAAAGCAGATAAAATTAGCTCCATCTCACTATTAACTGGATGAAGACTAACCCTCCCACAATTGCTCAATGGTTACAAAAAGTCAAACAGGTGTACATGATGGAATACATGACTGCCCAGGTACAACTGAAATTGCCTATTTTTAAAAGGAGATGGATGTTAGTTATAGAAAACCTTAGTCAGGAATCCTGTACCTAATTGTCTTTGATGTATAGTTTTTGTAGGTATATATGTGGGTGGATGGGTGTGCACTCCATCCATATGTGGCGTTACTTTGTTTTTGTGTACATGTATGTCAGGTGAGGCCCAGTCTCAAGGCGGTTTTGTTTTGTGATGATTAATTGCCTGTTAATCTGTATTAATGGCAATAAAGTTAAAAAAAAAAAAAATTAGCTCCACCTTGAAAAGGTACAACATGATGATACATATATACTTTTATCTAAGTGACAGTTTTAATCCAAATCAGAAGGCTTTATTATCCAAGTACAGTTTACAGGAATTAATTCAGGACTTTTACTTGTACAGGGTATTTTTACATTTTGGTATTACTACTTTGCTTTTTTTGTGACCCTAATCTAAATAAGGCTTATCTTTTCTGATACCACAGAAAGGGTCACATTGCTGATATCTGTGGTTGCCCGACAGTGTACACCATAGATTTGTCTGTACACCAATAACACCTCACGTGTCAATATTTGGTCAACCTATAAACCAGGGCTTTGCACTCTCTTATCCAGTGGTGTAGTGGTCGCTGATGAGGTGGGTGTACTACTAGGTAGATGGGTAGGTTACAGAGGAGGAAGTGGGTATATTCTCCCATATATTCCAATGGCTTTTGGTTGATAGGTTGGTATACTGTAAACCACCAGAAGAAGAGGTGGGTACCTGCATATACCTGCGTATACTCTCCACTACACCACTGCTCTTACTCGTTTTTTTATTAGATGAGATTAAACTTTATTGTGCATGTACTGAGATGACAAAATGCAGTTTAGTATATAATCAGTAGTGCAAAAAGAAGTAATGTACAGATATTATATAATATATATATATATTTTTTTATTGTTAGTATTTGTTAAGGCTTCCCTCTCTCCTCTTTATCGATATGTATTTTATATACATGTCTTGCACTCATACACATAAACACGTGTGCCTTTGCGTAACTACCCTTAGAAACAACTACCGGTTTGCATATTTATAATAGCAATAATAAGTTATTTGTTTTTGTTTGTTATGCTTTGTTTTATCTGGCTCGATAAACAACTGATAAATCTGGATTTATGTCTGATTCTGATGTTTTTGTTTTAATAGCATAGAGACCCGATGCTGAAGAAGAGAGATGACTTTGAGGACATTTTGGAGGAGAGGAGGAACTCCAGCGACCTGAGATACGCCCTCAGGTGTTACACTCCGGTTCTCTATAAAGGAGTGGCGCCCTGTACATCCAACATGCTGAAGAGCATGGTGCTTCAGTCTGATCAGGTCCACTATGTCATCAATCAGGTGAGTTACAGGTTGTCCTTCTGGTTTCACCTGATGGACGTGGTCTCATGATTACACTCAAAAGTTGACAGTTTACTTAAGAGAAGTACTATTTATGTTTTATTCCATTTTTGTGATTTAGAGACTCGACTGCTTCATTCAGCCACAGTAGACAAGAATTCGTAAAATCAGCTTTGTGCAAACTACAGTTTAAACTTTTTTACTCTCTTTATATAGATTACATGATTGATTTATCAGTTTACAGGGAACCAATTTCATACTGTAGTATTAACCGTTGGTTTAATTAGGGCTGGGCGGTATGACGATATATATATATATATATATCGTCAAATGATATAAAATGGTTTCATTTGTTATTTTTCTATATCATTTCTATCGTGATGTGAAAAAAACAGCGGCCGATCTGTGTTACGGTCTACTGCGGCAATATTTTGTCATTTGGACAACGCTTTACGTTCCTTGCATGTGGGAGCGAACAGCTGTTTTGCTTTGAGAGGGTAGGACATGCGGAAACTTTCTCACACTCAGCCCAACCAAAATAAGAAGAGTTCATAAGAACGTCAGACACGGACCAGAAAACCATCTTCTGAAAAGTTTGCCACACACCGCTGCCCACTAGTGCAGGCTGTCCGTTGTCATTAACTGGCACAACGTGCCTTTTTTCTACTTAACCCTAAATGGACTTTAGACTACAGTACACAGAAATGAGTTAACACAGTGTTTTGTTCGTGGCCGCTTATGTAGGATCAGTATCTCTGTTGCACAACAACATATAACGGTTAACGGATAAATACAGTAATCTGTAGAGACAACATGACTAACATTTTATTTTGAATTGTCAAGGTTTCCAAAGAGATGGGCCGGGCGACCGATGACGTCCATGAGGAGGCGTCGGCCATCTTGGAGGAGATGGCTCAGTGTCTGCAGCTCAGCACCGTTCGATTCTTTGCCTTCACACTCAGCAAAGTCTTTAAAACGTTGTTCAGGAGCATCTGTGTCAACGAAGAGGGGATCCAGAGGGTGAGAATACAAACATGTGACATTAAACCCAGAGTGTGAGTGTTGACTGACACACGTACAAATACACTCCTGTTTGCTTTGTTGTTAGCTCCAACAGGCCATTCAGGAGCATCCGGTCGTCCTGTTACCCAGTCACCGTAGTTACATGGACTTCCTGCTGATGTCATACATCCTGTACACCTACGACCTGGCTCTGCCTGTCATCGCTGCCGGCATGGGTAAGCATTGACAAGAGCACTGAGTTCAGTATTTGTTGACTCTGTGTCAGAGAGGTGTTGGTTCTGCATTATGGCATTTTTTGAGGCTGTAAATAGCGTTTTTGTAAACTGTAGCATCTTTAAAAGTATTTCTAATGTTTTGTACAATCAAATAAATTATCGGCAGAATATCAGAAACACTCCTTAATATAATGCACTCCAACCAGGGTTTACGTTAAAGCACTCGCAGCGAGCACGGTGCCGCTCCTCATCTCTGTAATTGTCACAGTCCAAAGTCCAAAAGTCAAAATCTATTGAAAAAAGATAGATGTAATCATTTCCAAAATTAATATTTTGCTTCAATCCATATTTTTTGGGCCTTTAGCTTTTCAAAAACAACATTTTCACTTGTGTGTGTGTGTATGAACAACAGCTTTTTTTCAGCACACACACAGAACGGACAGCCAGCGGACCGCGAGGAGATATTTGCTGAATTTGACAAAATGTGTATTGGATTAGAATCGTAGCGGATGCATGTCAATTTTTGTATAATATAAGTTTATATTTAAGTTGTCTTGGCAACATATCGTAAAGGTCACACAATATTATGCTATTTAATATGCTATTAATTAATTAATTAATATATTTATTTGGCATTTTGGCGGTTGATAATTGAATTTGCCGGACAACTACATGTGATACCGACAAATAGGCCAATCATGATTTACACATAAACCTACAGTTTGTTTGTCCCTGCAGACTTCATGGGGATGAAGTTCATCGGGGAGATGCTGCGGATGTCTGGAGCTTTCTTCATTCGGAGGTCATTTGGTGGTGACAAACTGTACTGGGCTCTCTTCTCAGAGTATGTCAAGACCATGCTCAAGGTGAGGAGAAGTTTTCTTTTATCCTAATTATTATTTATCTATAATTATTATCCTTTTTTTGTGGCCATTTAAGTTTTCACAGCGACGGCAACATTTTATTATTATTGATTTTTATATCTTAATATCTTTATTTTTCCCTTCAGAATGGATATGCACCAGTTGAATTTTTCCTAGAGGGGACCAGAAGCAGAACGTCCAAGTCTTTGACTCCAAAGTTGGGTAAGTTACAAGAAAAAAACAGCTATAATATCTCTGAGCTTTACATGGAAAAAACAATATTATAAATCCACAGGTCACCTGTCAAACATCTGGAGTCAGATTATTGATGAGTCCTGGATCAGATCCTGTGTTTTAGTTTCTCCTCCCAGCACATTTTCTTGTTAAAACATATATGCAACAAAAAAAGAATATTTTCAACATACATTGACATGGTTCTGCAAATATTCCCAATGTTTCTGTGGTGCAACTCATGTGAAGCTTTTTATTCAATAGACTGTTACCTTTCTGTCTTCTTCCAGGTCTGTTGAATATAGTGATGGATCCGTTCCTTAAAGGGGAGGTGTTTGATGTTAACGTGGTCCCGGTCAGCATCAGCTATGAGAGGATCTTGGAGGAGACGCTTTATGCCAGAGAGCTGCTGGGTATACCCAAACCCAAAGAGTCCACTTCAGTGAGTTACCTTTACGCCTTCTTTTTTTTAGAGGGTAGTGGTGGATGGACAGTGGATGTTCAGGGGTAGACACAAAGTCAACAGTAGATGTCACATAGAAGTGGTGTACATCATCTGAAAGCTGAGAATCTGAAGATTAATTTGAGATGCAGCTAAGCACTGTGTGTCAAGCTGTTCTAGTCAAAACATGAATTAATTAATTAATAAATTATGGTATCACATTTTTTTACATTTTGATATTTCTGCAGATTTTCTCTCAGAAACCCCCTTATTGTCAATGTACCTAAGAATGCCATCCATCCTCTGAATGCTCTAGGTCTGTAGTTTATGGTTGTAAAGTTACATGAGGCTGTGATTATCCTAGAGGTCACAACAAGTCATTTTATACAGCGAGGTCAAGTTTCAAAAATGGTCTCACTACAATGAAATAGCCACTATCAGGACTAACATCATCACACATGAATACAGTTGGGCTCATTTGATCCACAAGAGTTTCAGCTTTACAGTGATACACGATTTATGTAATTCCAAGACTGTTTAGGGACCCCAGTATGCAGAAATATTCAAACACACTATTTTTAGAATAGGTGAAAATAACACATTTATCCTGCATTCAAAAAACTGCATGTGATTATCATAAAGTGTGCATGTCTGTAAAGGGGAGACTCGTGGGTACCCATAGAACCCATTTTCATTCACACGTCTTGAGGACAGAGGGCAAGGGACCCCTTTGAAAATAGCTATGCCAGTTTGGAGTGTTATTTAACCTCAAAGCTAGCATGACATGGTTTGTACCGATGGATACCTTTAGGTTTTCTAGGTAGACCGTATTTTTAAGAGTTTAAACGTCTGACTTGTTTATAAACGATGAATGGAAA
>CAKALU010061116.1:49688-65135 GCA_916700995.1 Hozukius guyotensis
TCATAAAGTGTGCATGTCTGTAAAGGGGAGACTCGTGGGTACCCATAGAACCCATTTTCATTCACATATCTTGAGGTCAGAGGTCAAGGGACCCCTTTTGAAAATGGCCATGCCAGTTTTTCCTCAACAAAATTTACCGCAAGTTTGGAGCGTTACTTCGCCTCCAAGCTAGCATGACATGGTTGGTACCGATGGATACCTTTGGTTTTCTAGACAGAATAATGCTGGATTTTAAGAGTTTAAACATCTGACTTGTTTATAAACGATGAATGGAAACACAAAAACTATTCATGGTTGTGCAAAATCTAAATAAGTCATATTTTACAGCCTGAAAAAAAAATCCTGTACATCCTGTGCTGAGATTTCACTTCATCTGCTTCTCTTGTTCTTTCCTTTGTAGGGTCTGTTTAAAGCCAGAAAGGTCCTCAGCGAAGACTACGGCAGTATCCATGTGTACTTTGGTCAACCTGTGTCTGTCAGAAGTTTAGCCGAGGGCAGAGTTAACCGCCGCCAGTTCAACCTGGTACCAAGGTACGATATCTCAACATTACATTATCGTGTGTAGTCTAAAAGAACATGAAGACATCTTATGTTGGCATTGTCCATCTGTCTTGTGCCTGCCTTAGAGTGATAGTTTGGGTGTTTTGAAGTGGGGTTGTATGAGATACTTATCCATAATAGGTGGTATTACTTACAGTAGATGACGGCCGGCGCGCCCCCAGTTTGGAGAAACAGACAGGAGCATCGCCACCGGAGCAAAGCAATACAGTGCTGGACGGGGACGGCAGAAAAACGTATTTTAGCTACCTAAATGAAAGGCTCACCTAACAAAAAATGATATACTGCTGTCTGCTTCTCCAAACTGGGGTCGTGCCGGCTGTCATCTACTGTAGGTAATACACTGACTATGGAGAAGTACTTCATACAACCCCACCTAAAAACACCTGAACTATCTCTTTAACGTCCATACTTAAAAATCTATACTTAAAAATGTTGGAAAAGTTCTATTTCCATGCTTGAAAACTGTCAGTAAAGACGTCAAGCCTGCCCCTTATCCTAGTAGGGCTGGATATCTAAAAATGTGTTTACTAACATAACTATATCTTTAATATCTTTGATGAGTTTCCACCTTGATTTAATGCAGTTTTATACAGTCCCATGTTGTGTTTTCTGGAAGGGTTTTAAAGATGCAGTTGAAAATTTAAAAAAAACGTGCATTAACTGTAAGCTTCCCGTTTCCAGACACATCCCCAGGAGGCCCGGCGAGGACATCAACAGCTTTGTGAACGACTCGGCCTACAGGCTGGTGCGGGCCCAGGAGGAGAACATGGTCCTGAAGCCGTGGGTCCTTCTGGCCTCCCTGCTGCTCCAGAACCACCACCAGAACCAGGCGGCGGGGCAGAAACAGGGGATGGCGCTGGACGAGCTGACTGCACAGGCCCTGTGGCTCCGGGACCTTTTCCGGCAGTACGGAGCCTTCCTCCACTGGCCCGGTACAGTATGAGGCCAAACTGTTCACAATCTCACTGCTGACTCTCGCTGTGTGTGCTCCGGTGGGTTATTCTGATTTTACTTTCTCTCTTTCAGACAAAATTCCCCCATCAGAGGTAGTTTCATCCAGTCTTTCCCTGCATCGAGGTCTAGTGAGGATCTGTGAGGGAAGAGTCCAGCTGGTTGTGGAACAAGGTCTGTGTTTGTTTCTTGCTTTGATTTTTCTATTTCATTTTTATTCCAGTGTTTTATTCCAGTTATTACAGTGTGCTATAAACCATTTATGAAATGTTTATATACTGCTTATGAATGCTAAATAGGTTAAAAATGTTGAAAGAAGTGCATGAAATGATAAAAAAAGAGCTGTTTTGGCATCTTCTGACATAAAACTTTGTCTTGAAGCAGGAGGTCCAGCGGCGCCAGGGGAGCCTCACAGCGCCGTCACTCCAGAAGAGGAGCTCTTGAACCAGGCAGTCAGCATGCTCTCCTGCGCCTCCTACAGGAACCAGGCGCTGCACGTCTTTGTCCGACCGGCTCTGCTGGCCTCTGCCATCCACACCGCCTCCTCCAACAGCAAACGTAAGACTGACACACACTCACACACTGTTTACATGAGCTGCTGCCTGCCTGTTCCAACATTATTATATAATGTGATATACAGTGGTGGAAAATAACTAAATACATTTTACTCAAGTACAGTACTTAAGTACAATTTTGAGGTACTTTTAATTGAGTATTCACACTTTCTGCTACTTTACTTTTACTCCACTACATTTTCGATGAAAATATTGTACTTTTTCCACTATATTTATCCAGCAACTAGTTACTTTTCAAACAAAGATAAATAAAGCTGTTAAAGATAATAAAAAACAATTATTAAAATTATAGAATAATAATTTCCAATGTCTCTGAGTTTTTGACAGTTCCACTAAAGAGACATTTCATTTCATTTAAATAACTATTTAAGTCCCAAAGAGGTAAAATTATCTGATATTTCACGAAATAATCCACAATCAGAGAAAAGTCCAGAAAATAAATATAGATTTGGGTATCAGAATTTATTTATTTTTTCTTTCCTCTCCCATTACATACATTTAATATAATAATATACATCAAAAGGGGCCCGAATGTGCACTTTTAATACTTTAAATAAATGTAGCTGGTAATACTTAAGTAGGATTTATATTGGGAGTAAATTTATATTGTTGTACTGGTACTTTCACTTGAGTTAAGGATCAGAGTACTTCTTCCACCACTGGTGATATAAAAATACAGCCCATGCAAGTAAAGGAGAGAAAACCACACATTTAATTGTTTTAGTTATATTTTTACATGAAAAAACTCTAGAAATTGCACATCACACAGTAGATTTTCGTGCCTTTCAAGCTATATTTTATGTGCGCTTACTTACCCTTTTTACACTAAAAAGCCACCTATTATACAGACGTTATAATGCATGTTGGCTGGTTCTCCTGCATGTTAATATGTTTTATGTGTTTTGCAGAGGAGGTCTTCAACAGTTTCAGCTTCTTAAGAAACATGTTCTCCAATGAGTTCATCCTCTGTCCTGGAGCTACAGTGCAGGTGAGGAACATCACTTATTCACTATTGTGCTTTGACATAAATGTTGGCTAAATGTAGAAAAGTGAAAGACCCTGTTGTAAATAAATGATTGCATAGGCATATGTTTCACATTTCACTCATGTTGTGTGTCCTGTAGGACTTCGAGGAGGCCTGTTACCTGCTGGAGAAGACCGGAGCTCTGCAGGTGACCCAGCAGGAGGTTCTGATAACGGAGAGAGGACACCGAACACTGACCTTCCTCACCTCTATGCTGGATCCCTTCTTACAAGGATACCAGGTGAGCGAGACACACACACAGTACAGCTTTGTAAATGTTGGTTGTGTCATGTTTTGTATACAGAGGAGTAGCTGTGTGCACAATAGAATCAGTTAAAGAACAAGCAGAGAGTATTTGCACATTGGATTAAAGCTCTTGAACTTTATTAGATTTGAATATGCAACGTTTCATTTAAGTAAGTAAAATTTATTTATGTACATTACAAAGTGCTTAAAAAGATCATTATACACATTTAACATATGTTAAATGTATATATATATACACATCGGGATTGTTTTCCTTAACAGCCAGAACTGTTGAAGAAAGTCTGTGTTACACTGCTGATGTCCTTTAGATGGTGCTGTAACACATCATCAGTGTTAAGAGCGTCGTGTGTGTTTGTGTTTGGTTTCAGGTGGTTTGTCGGTTCCTGTGTGAAGAAGCCACTGAGACTCTGACAGAAAAACAGTTTATTCCTGCCGTCCGGAAGTTCATCATCAAACATCTTCTAGCAGGTTTTCTCTCTTTAAAAGTTTCTCATTTGTCAGATTATATACGTGCCGGTGCCTCGGCTCTCTACATCTACAACATGTACTAATGGTGTGTTTTATATATATGTGTGATATCCAGGTAGACTAAGATACACTGAGGTGCTGTCGTCTGACCTCCAGAAGAACTCTCTGGCAGCTTTGCTGAGACTTGAAGCTGTACGGAAAATCAAAGGGTGAGTTGGTTTTGATCATTCTTGTTTCAGCTGTGAGGGGGTAAGGAGGTGAGAGGTTTAAGGAAGGTAGTTGAGAGGTGGGTAGGAGAGAGGAGGGGAGGTGTGAGGAGAGAGGAGTGAAAGGAGGGTAGGAGAGAGGTGTGAGGATGGTAGGGGAGTGTAAGGAGGGATGGAGGAGTGAGGGTAGGAGAGAGGTGTGAGGAGGGTAGGAGGAGTGAGAGGTGTGAGCAGGGTAGGAGTGAGGAGTAGGAAGGGTAGGACAGAGGAGGGTAGGAGAGGTGTGAGGAGGGTAGGAGAGAGGTGTGAGGAGGGTAGGAAAGGTGTGAGGAGGGTAGGAGGAGTGAGAGGGGGGTAGGAGAGAGGTGAGAGGAGGGTAGGAGGAGTGAGAGGAGGGTAGGGGGAGTGAGGGTGGTAGGCGTGAGAGGAGGGAGGGAGGAAGCTGTAAGGAGAGAGTTGAGGAGGGTGAATGGAGGAGGTAGGTGAGAAGACAGAAAGAGGCAGGTGAGATGAGAGGAGGAAGGAGGGAGGTGAGGGGAGCTGAGAGTTCAGACTGAGAGGTGATTGTACTCACTCTCCTGGATATTCCAGAAAACACAGAAAGCACTGAAACATTTTCACTGGAACTCTTTTCTAACAAAGAAATGAACTCCTGCTTGATGTGCTGAAAAGTAATAGTGTGTTTACCTCAGAGTGGATGAGGGGACGCTGAAGGTCAACAGGGTGATGGTGAACTCACTGGAAGACACTCTAGGTAAGAAACAAGCTGTCAGTTAAACACACAGCAGGAATAAAGAGTTTTCTATCTCTACGAGGAACTTTAAAACAAACATCTCAAATGTGTCTCTCTATCTAGGAGGAAAACTGCCCACTCAGAAAGCGGTCGTCGCTCGCCTCTAATTCACCGACCTCGTTGGCCAAAAGGTCGACTGAGGAGGGTCGAATCCTTTTACCTGCATCGACAACGTCTCCGCTCTTCTCTGCGTGGTCGGTCCGCTCCAGCCAAACTGCTCTCTACGAGATGGAACAAAACAAAAGAATAACCATCTGATGACAATTTATTTTCTCTTTTCAATACGCTTTTCTTTTTCCTCTCTCTCTCAGATCTTTCTATTAAAAACCTTTTATAGACGTTCATAAAGCCAGATGATGAGTAAGGCCTTCGGAGGTATATCGCTAAAGCTCTTTGCCTCATTCTGAAACACTGACCTTCTGCTACGAGCAGCCTTGTGAAAGCTTCTGAATGTGCCACTCAGGATAGTGGCCGTTCTCCATTAACGCACGTCCTCTAACACTCAGCGTGGTTTTTTTCTTTGTGTTATTCTCTCTCTGCTTTTCATGTCCGTCTGTTTATTAGTTTAGTCTCTTTCTCCTTTTTTTTTTTTTGAGCACTTTAATGAATTTATTCATGCAACGTGGTGTGGACCTATACCTTAACACTCCTTTGACAATGTTTTCCCTTCTGTGGAACAAAAGTTGCTAAATTTGGTGGATAAGAAGATTTGGGTGCTTAACATATTTTAGCTTTTGGTAAAAAAATGTATTTTCTTTTGCACTGTTTGAACGAAAGAGTTTATATATATATATATATATATATATATTATAGTTGAACTTGCCACAGACTACTTCAAGAGTAGCTTTCTGCCAACACTTCATTCGTCTTTGTTTACACAGTGGAGATCATGCTATAAGTCTAATAATGCCAGTGTCGGACAGTTGCCAAACTTCGTATAAAATTGCAGTTAGTTATACTGAAGCACTACCAGCTACACCAAAGGAACACATCTACGTTTGCTGTTGGAGATAATTTGACATATTTTATCATGTTTCCAAGTCTAGAATAGTTAGAAGGTATTTATTTATATTCAAAGCGATACACTCTTTATATAATTATGTTACAAGGGAAGGAAGAAAATATGAGCAATAGCTGTAACACAGCAGAGTAACAATGCTAATAAAAAGCCACTGACGCAGCGGAATAACAGGTCAGGACTTGACGTAAAAGGAGCTTTAAAAGTATCAGTCTAACGGGTGTTTATTTTTTTTTTTAAGACTCAGGTTGACCTACTTAGCTGACGGGTGTCTTTTTTTTTTTTTTTAAATCAAATTTTCCAAATTAGATTAGTTTAAAAATTTAAATTTGAAGCTATTTATATGGTAGTTAACCAGCAATGTTATCTTTAAATGGCAGAGCTGCTTTTGGAGGCAGAAAAAAAACCCTCATTGGTTGAGTTAAACCTCGTAGAACCAAAACAGCCACCGGCACTTCAATCGCATTTCGATCCGAAAGAACACAGTATTGTCACTGAGGGTGGCAGAAATTATAACCCAGCAACAAAAATCTAACCAAACAATATATTTGTTGATACCTCTCTTTGAGGTATTTTTCTGATTAACACAATAAGCCAAATTTCTAAAATTTTGTCTCAAGAAAAGGAAACCACAATGTTTCCGATAAATGCAGAATCTGTTTATAGTGAAGCCCATATTAAGTTGTTTATCTTCCATTTTGAAAACTCACACTTCAAAATCATAAATTATCACAACAATGATATAAATGCCACCTCCAACATCTTTGATTGCCATATTTGCCAGACACTAAACTTGACTTTCTCACTTGACTCACTGAAGTTAACTCAACCAAACAACAAAGCAGCTCTGCATCTAACAAACGTTTGTAGAACAACAATCTGCGTGTCAACACGTGTCATTCAAAGTGCAAATCTACAGTGTGTTGTGGTTTTTCAATAACAGCTTTTCTACTGTATAATGTCTAAATATTTGACTCCTTTGTGTGTGTGTGTGTGTATGTATGTGTTGGGTGAGGCCTTTTACTACCGACTGTACAGGCTGATGAAATACAAAAGCATGTTAATAAAGTTTTGAAATACAAATTTCAGCCCAGATTGCATCTCTTTTGTAGATGAACTGGAGTCAAGTTGCTCAGATGGATTAAAATTCACTCCATTATTCTATTACATCTAATGTTTGTTTGACAGTCAAACCTCTTGTGACAGACGGCTAAGTGAAACGGGTTGATCCAAATTGATTAAAACATGATGTGATCATGTTCAATAATGCTGATGTGTTTACACAAATTAACAGAGAAAATCTGAGTTTTATATACTATGAACAAGACTTTGGATCTAGTCAAGGATCTGGAGCTGAGGTTAGGAACCTCCGTTAGTACATTATCTGTTTCCAAACTGGAATCCCTGTCAAATAATCAGTAGTGGAAATATTCAGATCCTTTACTTAGGTAAAAGTACTAATACCACACTGTGAAAATACTCCACTACAAGTAAAAGTCCTGCACTCAAAACCTTACTTAAGTAAAAGTATGTAAGTATTATCAGCAAAATGTACTTAAAGTATCAAAAAACCTTAACCATTCTAGGTCAATGCCTAACATTAACTAGTCGAGACCAACGCCTAACCTTAACCATTTCTTTTTTTGTCAGAGCATGTGATTCATTGATTGCTATCAGGATGTAATGAATATTTCAAAAATCTTACCAACCCTACCTTTAAGTACAGTACATGAGTAAATGTACTTAGTTACATTCCACAACTGCAACTAATTGATTATATAGTATGGAAAACCTTATTTTGCATCATTCACAAACAGTACAGTAGAGCTTGTGAGAAACACCACATATAACGAACCTCTAGGTGTCAGACTTGCCTCTCCATGAGCCCTTTGTTCATGGCAGGTTGTTGATGCATACACACACACACACTATCACACACTCACTCCCTCCCCATCACACACACACACACACACTCCCTATCACAGCAGCATTTTTCATCATGTTTTGTGGCTCTGCTGCTGAGTAAGAGACTGCTGCCAGCAAATCCACCACTTTCCATCCATATTGCCCTTTCTCTCACACTCACTCAGTCGCTGACAAATTATAGGTTCATCTAAAGTTGCCATACCAAATTGCTTATATACACACTCCGGTCCGTCCATCCATCCATTTCCTCCTCCCGCTTTCTCTTTCTCTCCATCCATATCCGCCTCCCCGCTGGTGGTGTATAATAGTGTCAGCCACAGCCATATCAGCACTTTATCTGCTCTACATTATGACAAGCTGCATTGAAGGGGAGGCACACACACACACTCCCATACACATACACATAACGGAGGGCAACACCCTAATAAACTACTTTTTGACCCGTGGCAGCTGCTGGGAAACAAAAGCAGCAGACAGAAGTGCAGTGTGTTTAGTTTTGTTCCTTTAAATCTGGTCTGTGTTATTGCTTTACTTTGTGTGTGTGTGTAGAGGTGTGACTGAGTGGCCTGGTGTTGTGCCCAGAGGGGTTTGTGGAGGTCTATATGTCGGGAATTGATTGAAAGAAAAAGGGACCCTGGTGTATAATGTTTCAGCAGTTAACCTTAGGTAATGGTAGGTTGATGGATTCAGCTCATTTGCTGCAGCAGATCCTGTTTATCAGCGCCGTGCTGGAGGCTGAGGCATTTACATACAGGAGGGGGAAGCAGCTCTCAAACATCAAATTTGGTGCCTGGCAGGAATCCCTGAAGAGAGGCCAGGAGATCCTGATTACTGCACATTTAAAAGAACAGAAACACCGACCCGACATCAAAAAACCAGCGGCGACGAAGGACGACCGTTGCGTCGCCTCAAGTCGCCTTTGTCTTGGCCAAAAAGTTGTACTCAAACACACCGCAAAGACTACAGCTGATGGCCAACTACCACGTATGTTCTGCACTTGCGTGAGATGAAATAACTCTCCACACCAGCAGGAGGCGGTAGTCTGTATTAGTCATTCAAAAAGGGAAACCGTAAGACCGAAGACGGCACATATACAAGCTGTTGTTATATAAAAAAAAGCAGCGTTTTCCGACCATTTTCACACCACTCTCACTCCCCACTTAGCTTCATTCCAGATGGCCATGTCGTCGTGAAAATATCGGTGTATTGGAATGATCAGATGAGATGAAGATTAAAAATGAGAGCTCTGTGTTTTTCCTCTTGACTTTACTCGTTGGCTTGCTTTCATCACGTCCGTTTCTCTTCTTGTGCACTGATTCGTTGAAGCTGAACAGCCAATCAGATTGATTTCTATCACCAACGGGCTCCGCCGCCGATTCAACATGCTGAATCGGCCAAAAACCCTCCAACACGGGCAGACTAGAGCCAACGATGCGGGACACACTACGGCTGACCGTCTGCTTGGTTTTACCAGGGCCATAAAGGTTTTCTCAATCCAACCAGCTATAGAAAGGCTACCGGCTGAGCTACAGTATTTCATCATGAATCATATCTCAGTATTCTCCCCTCAAACCACTCATCTCATTCTTTATTGACGAAGAAAACGGCGCTCTAAGAGCCCATCTTCATAGGTGAAAACATTTCAAACCTCAGGAATCAAATATCATCCATAAATCACACAATAACACAGCAGAGAGTCCCAGCAGTTTGAAGCAAATTACACTTTCCAGCTTACGAAAAAGTGATTTAAACAGTTTTCCCCAGGTGTACCGTCCGCTGAAGTTCCCACATTGTTTAGCGCTTCAGCCCCCCGGTGGAACTACTTCCTCCTTAATGGTGAGAAATGCTGCGGCCACGGGGACAACTTGATGCCTCAAAATGTTCCATGAGATGACTATTATTCCCTGTAATGGATATTTTATGTAGAGAAAGAAGCAATTATCATCTCTGCATATTGTTCTCCTTGCACTATAGAGTGCAGTTATGTGGCATGAAGGGAGGAGACTTCTCCGAGTATTTACATTTTCTGCTACTTTATACTTCTACTCCACTATAATTCAGAGGGAAATGCACTTTTTTCTTCTCCACTATAATTACTTGACAGGTGGCGTTACTTTTGAAATTAAGATTTGACATAAATACATATGATAAGCTTATAAAATACAATGTATTGTAAAACCTGTGTCTAGTTTCCTCTAGATATCTCACATGGTTTCATTTAAATAAATGTTTTAAGCCCAAAAAGCCAAAATGATCAGATATTTCGCCAAAAAAAGCAAAGATTAAAGTCCAAAATATGAAGTACAAGTGAACAAGTTTATTTATCAGAACTTTGTTTTTTTTCTTTTCTCTCCCATTAATTATCTCACGATCCCTCAGATTTATATTGTGACTAGGGCTGTCGATAATAACACGTTAACGCAAATTTGTTTCAACGCCACTAATTTACTTAACGTATTACGTAAGTTGCATTTTTTAGGTTGTAGTGGGCTCAGTTTTAAAGCTAGAGTGAAGATACTGGTATCATATGAAACTAGAAAACCAAAGGAATCCATTGGTACCAACCATGCCATACTAGATAGTCGCGAAGGAGGTTAAATAATGTTCCAAACTCACACTAAATTTTGGCGAGGAAATACGGACATGGCCATTTTCAAAGGCATCCCTTGACCTCTGACCTCAAGATATGTGAATGAAAATGGGTTCTATGGGTACCCACGAGTCTCCCCTTTACAGACATGCCCACTTTATGATAATCACATGCAGTTTGGGCCAAGACATAGTCAAGTCAGCACACTGACACACTGACAGCTGTTGTTGCCTGTTGGGCTGCAGTTTGCCATGTTATGATTTGAGCATATTTTTTATGCTAAATGCAGTACCTGTGAGGGTTTCTGGACAATATCTGTCATTGTTTTGTGTTGTTAATTGATTTCCAATAATAAATATATGCATACATTTGCATAAAGCAGCATATTTGCCCACTCCCATGTTGATAAGGGTATTAAATAGACAAATCTCCCTTTAAGGTACATTTTGAACAGATAAAAAATGTATGATTCATTTAGTTGAGGTTGAGAACAACTTAAACTAAACTACCAAACTGTATATAAAGTAGTTAAAACTAGCTTGACCAGCCACAACAGTAAAATGCTGCTTACACATTGATTCATCAGTATTAATAATCAAATATAGATATTCGATAATAGGGCCAAATTTATGCAGAATGAGTACGTTTCTTTTCTATAATTTAAGTAATGACAATACGTCCTGACTTTTACTTGTGTAGGAGTATTTTTACATTGTGGTATTGGTACTTTGACTTAAGTAAAAGGATCTTAAAACTTCTCCCATCACAGTTTAAATGAAATCTTCAAATAGGGAACAAATTCCATTTTTCCACACACACAGTGATAGTAATACAGTTCACAGCTGTGAACAGGAAGGTGTTTTATATAGTCAATCTGCAGGATTAAAATGCATCTGACAACAACATCTCTGGTATAATGCATTTATGTGCATATTCAGTATAGTCTGGATAACATCAGCTGTCTAGCTCTGGTCACAAATGAGACATTGAGGGCAAACAATAAGTGTTAAGTGATTCACCAATTATTGTTAATGTATTCCTCTTTTTCTATTCTATAATACATCAAAGATAAGCTCTTTTAAGATCAGCGATTAGTGCTGAATGAAAACATTTGCATATTTAACTATATTTGCATAATGCAGACATGCATGGATCTAATATTCTGTGCTAATGTCGGCAATTAGCCAGAATATGATTTCCCATTCTGAGCAACACATTTGCTCTAAACACACACACACACACACACACACACACACACACACACACACACACACACACACACACACACACACACACACACACACACACACACACACACCTCAGTCTCTGTGGGACGCCACAAGCTGCCAGTTCTTGACAGCAAGATAAATAATAATCCTCTGATGGATGCTGCCGTGAAGTGAAAGCTCAAGGAAGATTTAATAAAATCCAATAGAATCTAATTGAAGTGGCATGAGTGTGTGTGTGTTTATGTGTGTGAGCAAAAATGTGTGTCTATATATGTAGTTGTGTGTGTGTGTTTTGTAGTGAAACTTCCTTTGTAAATCAAAGTTTATCATTTGAGTCAAGATTTTCTAACATTATATTTTTATTCACAGAACAGAACAGTAAAGACAGCTGACAGGTCTGTTTTCTGTCTGTTGAGGTTTGTAATATATTATCTGAATAATTTGCTGTTCATTGGACACCGTGGTGATACTGTGTGTGTTTACGCTTGCTTTCTATGCATCGTGTAGTAATGGAAAAGGTTAATTTTAGGGCGGTCAATCGAATAAAATATTTAATCACGATTGTCAAAGATTAATTGTGATTAATCGCAAATTAATCGCACATTTTTTATCTGTTCAAAATGTCCCTTAAATGGAGATTTGTCAAGTATTTAATACTCTTATCAACATGGGAGTGGGCAAATATGCTGCTTTATGCAAATGTATGTATATATTTATTATTGGAAATCAATTAACACAAATCAATGACAAATGTTGTCCAGAAACCCTCACAGGTACTGCATTTAGCATAAAAAATATGCTCAAATCAAAACATGGCAAACTGCAGCCCAACAGGCAACAACAACTGTCAGTGTGTCAGTGTGCTGACTTCATTATGACTTGCCCCAAAAGTGCATGTTATTATCATAAAGTGGGCATGTCGTAAAGGGGAGACTCATGGGTACCCATAGAACCCATTTACATTCACATATCTTGAGGTCAGAGGTCACGAGACCCCTTTGAAAATGGCCATGACAGTTTTTCCTCTCCAAAATTTAGCACAACTTCATAGCGTTATTTAGCCTCCTTCTCGACAAGCTAGTATGACATGGTTGGTACCAACAGATTCATTAGGTTTCCTATTTTGTTATCTACGTATCTTCACTCTCCGAAAGTCAAAACGTCACTGCCAAGAAATCTCTCAGCTTCTCTCCTCCATTTGACCAATTTAAAAGTATAAAATAAAACAAAAAACCCCACAAATTATGGCTATTTCCGGCTGAGGTATTCGGGGAAAAGAACAGCAACTGGGATCATTATGTTTTTGTGTAATCTTTTTTATTTCAAGAATATTTTATTTATTTAAGAGTTGTGAGAGGAAATTACTTCTCCTAATCTTTGGAAATAATAAGCTGCCATTAGAAACCTGTTTTTTCCTCACTGCTATTAAGATTTATGTTTTATTGGCCTTCAATGTTCTCTATTAACGTGAAGACAAGTGGTAAAGTAAAAATAAGAATGATATTAACAATTGTCCTCTTAAACGTCTTATCTGTAACCATATTAATTAGAAAATAATTAATTAATTTGTCTCCTATAATACTGAAAGGACAAGAAAGGATGTTACAGCAGTTATAAACATAATAAAATCAATTACTTAAATACATAAGTGAATAAACAATTACAAACAACCCCTGCATATAGCATATGAAAAAACATTTGATATCACACAAGCTGTATTGTTGTTATTACACTCTGTATTTAGAGTTAAAACCCACCTGCTAGCTTACAAGCATAAGGTGGGAAAATCAGTAAAAAATCTCTTGTTGAGCTGCGTTTCCCAGCCAACATCCTGTCTGCTAACAAACTGTGGCAGAGGCTCAGAAACAAAACCCAAAGCCAAATGAACTTCTGCAGTCCTCAGTGGGGCTTTTTAAGATTGTGAAAGGTAAATCTGGATCTAATTAAAATGACAGGATGGGTAAACTTCCTGGGGCCAAAATAACTTTCATAATTATGAGTGAATTGATCGTTGACTTTGCCTCTATCACAGGAGAGGGTGTGAAGCAGCTTGTGAATGTAATGCACGGTTTAGTGTGTTTATTATTTCAGCAAACAGGGCAGGAAAGCGAAGGGAAATCGACTATAAAACTTAATTTAAGACTTCAATAACCAGGGGTCTCATTTATAAAACAGTGCATAGGATCCACACTAAATGTTTGCTTATGTACAAATGAGAAAATGTATTTATGCCAAAGATATTCTGATTTATAAAACTATGCGTACGCCTGCCAGTGCGTAATTTGCTTTTATAAATCCTAAAACAACTTGGAATTTTAGTATGTGGAATTTTTCAACATACTATACTATGACTTTTTTTCATGACAATTTTCGACATGCTTTTTCTATGACGCTTTTTTTCATGAAAATATTTTATGACTTTTTAACATTACTTTTTTTCGACATACTATACCATAACTTTTTTCATGAAATTTTTGGACATACTATACTATGACTTTTTAACATTACTTTTTTTTGACATACTTTAATATGACTTTTTTTAATGAAATTTTTCAACATACTTTACTTTGACTTTTTTCATGAAATTTTTCAACAAGCTTTTTCTATGACTTATTTTCATGAACTTTTTTGACATACTTTAATATGACTTTTTTAATTACATTTTTCAACATACTATACTATGACTTACACACGTGGACAAAATTGTTGGTACCCTTCCGTTAAAGAAAGAAAAACCCACAATGGTCACTGAAATAACTTGAAACTGACAAAAGTAATGATAAATAAAAATTTACTGAAAATTAACTAATGAAAATCAGACATTGCTTTTGAATTGTGGTTCAACAGAATCATTTAAAAAAAAAAAACTAATGAAACTGGCCTGGACAAAAATGATGGTACCCTTAACTTAATATTTTGTTGCACAACCTTTTGAGGCAATCACTGCAATCGAGCGATTTCTGTAACTCTCAATGAGACTTCTGCACCTGTCGACAGGTATTTTGGCCCACTCCTCTTGAGCAAACTGCTCCAGCTGTCTCAGGTTTGAACGGTGCCTTCTCCGAATGCATGTTTCAGCTCCTTCCACAGATGTTCAATAGGATTTAGATCAGGGCTCATAGAAGGCCACTTCAGAATAGTCCAATGTTTTGTTCTTAGCCATTCTTGGATGTTTTTAGCTGTGTGTTTTGGGTCATTATCCTGTTTGAGGACCCATGACCTGCGACTAAGATCAAGCTTTCTGACACTGGGCAGCACATTTCGTTCCAGAATGCCTTGATAGTCTTGAGATTTCATTGTACCCTGCACAGATTCAAGACACCCTGTGCCAGATGCAGCAAAGCTGCCCCATAACATAACCTAGCCTCCTCCATGTTTCACAGTAGATACAGTGTTCTTATCTTTGTATGCTTAATTTTTGCGTCTGTGAACATAGAGCTGATGTGACTTGCCAAAAAGCTCCAGTTTTGTCTCATCTGTCCAAAGGACATTCTCCCAGAAGCTTTGTGGCTTGTCAATATGCATTTTGGCAAATTCCAGTCTCGCTTTTTTATGATTTGGTGTCCTCCTCGGTCGTCTTCCATTAAGTCCACTTTGGCTCAAACAGCGACGGATGGTGCGATCTGACACTGATGTACTTTGACCTTGGAGTTCACCTCTAATCTCTTTGGAAGTTGTTCTGGGCTCTTTGGTTACCATTCGTATTATCCGTCTCTTCAATTTGTCATCAATTTTCCTCTTGCGGCCACGTCCAGGGAGGTTGGCTACAGTCCCGTGGACCTTAAACTTCTGAATAATATGTGCAACTGTAGTCACAGGAACATCAAGCTGCTTGGAGA
>CAKALU010061117.1:0-29456 GCA_916700995.1 Hozukius guyotensis
AGCCAACCTCCAGAGAGAGGAGGCAGCTAACCGTCTCAGTAGAGGAAATGAGCTATCTGCTCCACTTCTCCGACACACACACTCTCCTCAGCACACACGCACACACACGCGTGCACATGCAGCTCCCCCTGACATTTTTAGACTATCTGTACTGCTTGCAGATCTTCTGTTTGTTTGTATCTGTTGGTGAATACATGCATGCACATCTGGTTTTGTGTGTGTGTGTGTGAGTGAGTTTGACCTTAAGCTTCTCCTCCCTCTTTACACTGCCAGCTCTCGTGTACGTTTTCCTGGGCCTCCAAGATATGAGAGGGGAAAATATGTGCCGACAGCCCATCACAGTTCACGGCTCTTTGTTTATCCATTAATAATTGAGCATAGCTGAAGACAATACAAGGTGTGTGCTTGTGAGAGCGAGCGGGTTTGTTTAGCTGGGATGGAGGAGGGTGTCACTGAGGGAGTTTACGCCTCGCATCGCAGTTTGGGCTAAACTGCAGGTTTTCTCTATGAAGTTTGCAGCGAGTGAGTTTGCATGTGTGTTAATACTGTTTGTCACAAGATAAAGTGAAATTTTTAAATCAGAAAGATTTTTGATGTCTCATCCTGCACCTGGGGGCATAAATGCATCCAATTAAATGTGATTTTAGGAGACCAGCTAACCTCTCCCATCATTTCAATCCAACTTGACCTTGTTAGCATGTTAGCTTGTGCGTCACACGAGTTGGCAGACTAACAAAATACTTTGTTTAAAGCAGTAGTAATTCATTTGTTGGCGTTGACAAATAAATCAACGCTGACGTTCTGGTTTCACACGGGGTACTACCAGCGGTCTCCTGGGTGAAAGTCCGGTGTTTTCGGACCCATCCATCAACCCGGATCTCCTCCTTAAGCTACGCTAGTTTCTCTTTATACTTCCTGGTTCACGATTACGTGGATTACATATGAATTGTGGGATATATATGAATTACAGTGCATTACTTTTCATAGGTATAACTAGGAATGGTGTGAACAATTACGTTGTGGGTTGTAAAACCAAAACAGATAGCTAAAAGAGGCTAATACACTAGAATGTTGAGTGGTGCAACTTAAAATTTCAGTGTGGTTGCAGTCTCTTATTAATCTCCATCCCTCTGTCCTCTGTCCTCCTCTAGTTCAAACAGTATTGAGGAGGGAGGTGAGCGGTCCACTTCAGCTCCTCCTGCTTTTCCAGAGGCTGTGTGCTACCGTATACTGCAACATACACCGGTGAGTGAATGTGATAAAACTGTCTTCAGGCTTAATGGTAGACTTCTCCAAGTAGACTCACCTTCATGTGTAAAATCTCTGGAGTGTCCCTTTAATATTCCCAAAATGCCACAGCTGTGAGATGTCCAATAGGATGTCAGCAATCCTTTTAAAACATTTGTTTGTTGCAAGACTTTTTCAGGAGAACACAAACTCGATTCCAAACCATTTGGGAAACAATTAAGAAAGAGCGTTTTCTACCCGTGTCCCCCCTCTCACCTCACATGAACTGAATACATTAGAGGACAGCAGCGTTTCCGGGGTGCTGCCATCGATATGTGGCAGTAAAAAGCGACGCTGACTTGATTTACTATTTTGAGTTCCCGTCTAAAGCGGCCTTTTTTTCTTTACCTCTCTCTCCCTCCTCTAATTATGTGGGCCTTTTAGACATTTTTTCCCCACAGAGCGCTCGCCGCCAGAACAAAGTGGAAATTGTTTCCCCCTCGGAGGCGGCCCTCGAGTCTCCCTACGAGAGGCGAAGACTCCGGTCCTCTGGGGGCTTTCAGCGAAAAATAAGTCGCGCAAGCGGGAGGCTCTGACGGGAAACAAAAAAGAGAAGGACAGACAGAGAGGAGAGTGTAATGAAAGAGTGATTGCCGCGGATGCCATCCCTCCATATGTTGTATGATGGGAGAGTCAAATTAAAAATGTAGGCGAGTGATCAGAAGACACTGCGAGTGAATTCCCTCCGGTGCTGAAAACAAGCATTTTGGTCCCAGAAAGTGAGGTCCCTCCCTGTTTTCTGACAAGTAGGTAAAGTGTTGATTAGCATATCACACTTAGGTTGAGAACGTGACAGAAAACTGCAACTAGGGGACATCGTACTGTATGTCAGCATCTGCATATTCCTAGACCTCACAACAAATCATTTACTACCTGTTCAGGGACAATACAAAAAACACGCTGAATGCAGGCTGTTAAGTGGAGAAAGTGTCAGTGTTGGTCTTTAAATCTGCGCATATGGCTACTTCCTGGAGGCAGTATTAGTAAAGAATCTGAACTGACTGACAAACAAATACTGTACCTCATTATTACACTGTGCCAGTAGGCTGCTTGTCACTTGGCAGTATAGGCGGCACATGAGGTGGCAGGTGATGGTGTTAAATCTGTATCAGCTGATAATCAAACGGCAGCAGGTAGCGTTGATGCTGCGGTAACACTTCTACTGTAGAAACACTCTTTGTTTTATCACACTGTGGTATACATTAGGGCTAATCGATTGAAATATTTAATCACGATTAATTGCAAATTAATCGCACATTTTTTATCTGTTTAAAATGTACCTTAAAGGGAGATTTGTCAAATATTTGATACTCTTATCAACATGGGAGTGGACAAATATGCTGCTTTATGCAAACGTATGTATATATTTATTATTGGAAATCAATTAACAACACAAAACAATTACAAATATTGTCCAGAAACCCTCACAGGTACTGCATTTAGCATAAAAAAAACAGCATGTGATTATCATAAAGTGGGCATGTCTGTAAAGGGGAGACTCGTGGGTACCCATAGAACCCATTTTCATTCACATATCTTGAGGTCAGAGGTCAAGGGACCTCTTTGAAAATGGACATGACAGTTTTTCATCGCCAAACTTTAGCATAACTTTGGAGCGTTATTTAACCTCCTTTGTTAAAAGCTAGTATGACATGGTTGGTACCAATGGATTCATTAGGTTTTATAGTTTCATATGATGCCAGTATCTTCACTCTGAAAGGCAGAATAGCAGCCGACGGATTGTTAAGAGATTAATTGTTTATATATATAATATATAATAAAAGATTGATGCTTGACGTCTGTGTATCGAAACAATATTATGCTATGCTGTATCCCTATCGTGCATATACAGTATATATATGGGAACTGGTACCTATAAACAGCCAGAAAAGCTTGAGAAATCCTGATTTTAGAGCTGTAAAATAACTCTCCTCTCTTTTTACAGCTACTGCTGAGCAACATGAGCTGCTGCTACTGCTGCTGCTGAGCGTGTCAACAAATGTGTGTGTAAGTACCCGGTGCTGTCAGTGAGATACACAAAGACTAAAGTAAATCTGACTAAAAGGATGTATAGTTGAAAAAGTAATGCACTCTTTCATCTGAAATGTGTTTCTATAAGTCATTTCTTTAACTAACATGCTTATGTTTATTATAATGCAGTGTCATTTTGTCGGTATAGCTTGTACTTTTTTGTTCTGTTTATTTGTCTGTCTCTGTGTATTCACCGTCTAATTCGTTCTCTCTGGCAGCTCCTGCGACTGTCTCTCCACGTCCATCACGTGTCTACTGAAGTCCACCCTCCTGCTCGCCCATCAACGTGCCGACAGACAGCCACTTCCTTTGATATGGTAAAGCAATATTGTACTTCATCTCTCTTTTTATTTGCCCATTTGCGAAAGAGATGCCACTAGCAGCGTATTGTGCTCCTCTGGCGGGGGGGGAGGGGAAATATCTCCAAAAGGATAGTCGGCGGCTGCCCGCATCCTGCAACGCCTCATTAGTGCGTTGCCTTCGAACAAACGTATCAACAATGTTCTGAGCTAATAAGCTTTTATATTCCCAGGCTATATGATGTAGAAAGAGGCAGAGCTGAAGGTCACGGGTGCGTTTGAACGCATCAAGTGGCTCCGTGAGGGAATGATTTATCTGGAGTTATTGCTCTGCTTTGCTCTAGAGAGTTGGCTGTTTGATGTGCGCTGTGAAATGGCTTCTTCAAGAGGGGAGATAGGGAGCTACGGAGGTGTCACAGCTTCGCTGTCATCAGCTGGACACAGATATGTAGCACACATACTCTATGGATGGTAAAAGCAACTTATAGGTTAGAGAAAACTGTCCTCTAACCAAAACAATGTGTCAAGATGTACTTTAAAGGAACAATCCGCCCTAAAACACAAGAATTATTAGTAAAAACACAGCGAGAATGGTCATTTCTATTTCCATTATGCTGTTTGGTGATGCACTTTATGTTTCTGTACTTAACTACCCAAATGTAGACAATCAACATTGCACTATACAGACAATGTCACCTTGATTTTCTTCATCCAGGGTTCGACATTAACCATGGTCCGTGGCCACAAAGAGTTACTCTGTGGCCACCAAGTTTTATCAGGGGTGAGAATGAGATTGTGTGTCTCAATGAGTTGACGTTGTCCATGTCTTAACCATAGACTGTATATTGAATGTGACGCGAGCGAGTGTCAGCGACAAATCAGTTTGATTGCATTGTTTTCTATTGCCGTGTCTTAACTGGCCGCGACCGACGCAGCGCTGCACAGCGCGACTGGACTTTTGTCGGACGCCCTGTTTCTATTTATTCCTGTCGCTCGCTTTGAAAGCGCCACAACGGACGAGAAAAGGCTGATTTGTGAAGTTGAAATGAGGAGTTATGTTTAGGGATATGATTGGGAGATCAGCATTAATGCTTTCTAGTTGCTGTTATTTGTTAGCAGCCGGTGGGTAGACTGTGGCTTCGTCCGACATCGCATACTATGCACTACATACCCAATACGTGTACTATCGTTCAACATACTTTTGTGTGTATAAACAGTATTATGTATCTTTTCGGACACACTGAGCAGTACTTCACGTCGTCACATCCTGAGAGCCTCCTTGCCGGTTGGAGACGTGTAACCATGGTAACGAGTGCCAGCCTCATGTAACCAAAATGACGGTTTGTGAGAATCAAAGTCTGAATTAATTTAAAATATATATTAACGCCTAGCAAAGTGAAATCGTATACTTACAGTTAAATTGAAGCGTTGTTGACGTTACAGAGCTGTCTGTCAACGTCTGTTATGAACGTTGTCATCACTACCGCATTGCATTGTGGGATATATTTGCCACCATAGTGTCCAGCATTGCATACTGTAATAATTCACCGGAAATAGTATGCAATTCACGTACTATTGGTTTCATACTAAAGTTTCAGACATACTAAAATATCTCACACTGTTTTAGCGTCCTAAGAGACTGTGAGAGAACAAAGAACTTGAGTTTTGAATCTAATATAATTACATATTTTCATTCTGTTATTTTTCATTCAGTTAAGGGAGGCTTTGTTAAGTTGCCTTTTCTCTATTTTTTGTATAAGTTTACATTTGGGCCATTAAAAATGTGCTTTGGCCACCACATGTAGGGGCTTGGTGACCCGTGGGGCCAGTGCTTGAAAATATTCTCGTCTATCCCCGTCATCTATCAAAAACTTGATTAGATTTAGATCAAATTTCCCTTAATATTAAAGAGCAAGGACGCCTTTTAAACCCCACCATTTCCCTGATGTTTAATAACAATCATGAAGTCATTAATCCATCATAGCGGAGGAAGAGTTACCAGCCTCTCCGTCAGCTGTCCGTAATTACATCGAGCCACAACACATGCTGCATTTTGACTGGAAAAATGTTCTCTCTCGCTTTTTACCATCGCTATCGCTCTCCCCGCCTACGCAGTTAACCTCCGCAGCTGAATTGCAACAAGTTGATGTCCCTTCTCTGGAAGTTGTTGAAAGCGAAGCTGGAAAATGTGGAAAATCATTAACCGACATAGTGGAAGATATTTCACCAGGATGGGAGGAAAATCCGGCACAGAAAATGCAAATTGCAAAATAACTCTTGGAATGCGTTCAACACCCACAGATTAATGATATTTAATACTGTGTGTTTTCCATAACGGTTACTGTAAGTTCCTGTAACCCTACCTGCTCGCCGCTGTGAATCTGTCAGCTAATTGCCTAAAATATAAATGTCTGAATGCATGAACCCATGTGAATAGACGTGGAGGCCCACATAAACATAAAGAAACATACATACAGCACCACCCCTCCCGTCCTGATCATTTGGAATCCACATTAAAATGCAATAACGAGCGAGGTAACAAACTAATTATCCCAATTAGCTCACTGCTCATGCAAGCGAGCTCAACTGTATTTGTTATCATCCCACTCTTCCAAAGGCGTCCTCTGGGGACTGCAGACGGCTCGTGCACACAGTCATGACCACTTTCCCGCAAAACATCCGGCCATGCACGATGGGACGCCGAGATTTTATTGTTTTTTATTCTCTCTGTCTTTCTAGTTTTGAGATTTTTACCTCAGCGTTTGCTTCTCTGCTATCAGGCGCTCTGTTTTCTTGAAGTTGTGCCGGTTTTCAGGCATTTTCTCCCCCCCTTGTGTTGATTTGAGTGTTTGAATGTGTAGTCCTGGTGGGATTGTGGGAGTCGGAGTACTGTCAGGTCTAATTGCCGTGTGGTGTTTGGTAGGGAGACGGGCCTGATTAGGGAGGAGGTGAGGGAAAACATCATGTCCCCACTCTCTTCTCTCGCTGTCTCACCCAGTTTCTGTCTCTCCGGCTCCCTTTTCTCTCCTCTCTCTGACTCTCTACATGACTACACAGAATGATGGCAGTCCTGCATGGCTCATTAACTGGCAGAGAGAGACGGACAGACACAAAAGGATAGGAAAAGAGAGAGGGGATGTAGAGAGGGCAGCTCGCAGACTTCTCAAACACAGGTTACCACGGTGCTCGCCTGGCGTCTGCCTTCTACATCAAAGCCTTTAGATGCCAGTCGAGAGGCAACACAAGCTGCCAAATGAGCTAGGAATATAGGAGGATCAGTGGGAGGAAGTACTAGTAAGGACTAAATGAGTTTTATAGGTTTAATACCTCTGATTTTCTTTAAATCTTTTGTCTGTTTTACTGCCTCTGCTTTTCAATTTTCACATTTTGCACTGTAATTAGCTTGTCCAGAAGTCATGATATTGTCAGTGTCATATTTTAGCATCATGAGGCGTGAGTAATATCACTGTAAGTTTTTATTATAAAAAAAGTACAAAAATACACCTTTTAGCCAGCATCACCAGATTTAAAGTGGTTGACATATAATGACGTATATTAACACAATTATTTATTATTATTTATCACTATTTGCCAGTGATTTGTCACAGTGTGAAACCAGAAATCAGCATGGATTTATTTGTCATGTAACTTCCATACTTCAGGTGTTATTTTAACACCAAAAAAACATCTTTTCCTAAACCTAACTAAGTAGTTTCGCTGCCTAAACCTAACTTGTTTCATGTGAAGACAGAAGTTTATTTTGAAAAGACTGGAGCGGAAATTGACACGTGTGTCACGTGTTGCTGGATATTTGTAAGAAAACGCGCAAAAAATAAGGAACAACTTTTCGTATGCATCATATGAACCGTTGTATGAAGATACGTTGCAGCAATACCCAAATTGCTCTCTGTTCTGTGTTCATTTAGTAGAGTAAGATAATAATATAAAGACTAGTGACGACAGGTTCATCACTTCCTGGAGATGTTTCGCAACATTTTTCGAAACATTTTTCTCGTATATTACGAAAATAATTCACCAGAATGTGTTTCTGAAAACATTTTATGTGAGAAATAAGCCATGCAGTTCCTGAATCTGTCTTACTTTAGATCGACAAGGGTTAGTTTAAAAGTTCGGGAGTTTCAAGAGACGGCGAGTCGCGCCGGACGCCCCTGATTTGCATAAAGTAGTCTTGTGAAACCCCAAGTAGGAACCATTATTTTTAGGGTAGCCCCTCCTAGTCGATTAGTCGACTAATCTGCCATTTTGGTCTTAGTCGACTAAGATTTGTTTAGTCGATTAGTCATTTTTTGTGATTCTTTCTTGCTGAATGACTTATTTCTAAGAAAACTTCTGAGCACATCTCTGGTAAAAACAAGATTTAAAGTGGTGCTTTTGTGTTACACTTTGTGTTTGACTAAGAATTTCTTAATTCTTTTATATTCTGTGCAGACGATACTACCCTGTTTTGTTCTATTTGTATTGAATGCGATCCATATTGAAAGGCTACTAATAGTTGTTCAATAGGCTTCAAGGTAGCGATGATTTGGAGAGATGAGGCAGCTCTCTGTTCGGTGCTTTGTAAACCCTTTCCTAGATGAGAAGAAGCAAGAAAACCCGCAAAGATGATATCAGCACGCTTGTGAAATAATCATCACAAGATCTTTTCCTGTTCTGAGTCATGGGGTGAAGGATAACGAGAGACAAACAGAGAGGGAGAGGGGAAGGTGCAAGAGAGGAATAAAGAAAAGAGAGAAAGAGCAAGGCTTCAGAGACCAAGGGTGAAAGTCTAAATCTTTCATCCTCTCTCTGGGTTCAGAACGAGAGGAGAATTGTAGGTTGGATTATCGATGCTAAGCCGCAGAAAGAGCTTAACTTTAGCTCTTCTCCTATGTCCTGAAGTCAGGCAGGCTATCTACCTGACTCACTGCCAGACAGAAGAATCTGCAATCATGACTCACTGGCCTCTCAATGGAGTTATTGTGGCCCCGAGGGTCATCTCATTTGCCATTTAATTTCCTCCTTGAATAGAATAATACTGTATGAATTCCTCCTGATCACAACTCGCTGTCTAAAACCAATGATGACTCCAGTCAGACGAGCATTTGCAGACTAATTCTGCCAGATCTGATATTTCTGGTCGCATGTGCGTTCAAACCGGCTGCCATCTCCGCTCCTTCAGCCCCTCCATGTTGACGCCGGCGTGTTATTCAGTCGGGAGATTCAACACGAGTCCAGGAGAAAACACTTGAAACGCTATTAAGCCTGTAGTGGGGCTCGCGTGTGCCAGTTGTAAGCCTCCTCTTGTCAACACGACTGTAGGATTCACACAAGTGCGCCGGCTGGATGGAGGGGGAGATACTCTGCAAAAAATGCCCATCCTAACAAGACGTTTAGTCACACTTTCAGTCTTGAAATCTGATTTTTCTTTAATCGAGTGAGAAATTGAGCCAATATTTCTCATCTTACCACTAAAAATCCAATTTCGCTCATTTTTTTGTTGCAGAAATTGGCAGTTTTAGGGGAATAATGTTCAATAACATCATCAAAATAGCAGATTGTCACATCAGTATCAAGATATTTGTGCTTTCTTGAGTGTAAACATTTGGAAAAAAGGGACATTTTCATTTTTCTTTGCTCCTTTTCATCCCTCTGATACCCAGTGCTGGATTAAATAACGTGGCGGTGATGGATATTTCTTGCAGTGGCGGGAGAGATTGAGTTAGAGAAGAGATTGCTTGTCAGGGCCCTGATTTTCGCCGTTCTCCGCTGATGACGATAATAATAACCATTCGCAGGAGTGGCAGCAAATGGGGAAGAGAGAGCATAGACGTCTTTTTAAAGAGGCGTACACGCAGTTACTTTCTGCAATCAAAACACAGATTTCTGAGGACGAGTTGGAGGCGAAAGCACGCCCGCACACACACATTCGCCGAACATAGCCATAGATTGCAGCGCACACATCCTGTTGTTTGCCATCGACAGAGGATATTAGCCTGGTATTTGTGCACAGTAATCAGTAGGCCCTTGACGGACTAGTCTCCACACAGAGACATCTGAGGAAAGATTGTCTGGTAATCAGGCTGTGCGGTTTAAAGCTTGCGGAGTAAAATCTTGTAACTCCAATTATGGCGATTTGTTGTGTTTTATTTTGTGAGCTGAAGCATCCAGCAGCGGGGAAACCTTCTTAAAATATATCTAGAAATGTTCAATATGTGGCAACAGTGATATGGTTGTATATATCGCAGTGTTTACTATCCCCTCCCCTCTCTGTGCAGTCCATATGTCACCAATCATCATGTTTTCTGGTGAAGGGAAACAACACCCTGTTATTATCTGTTGGTTTATACCTGTGTATGCTATGTATTTGTGTGTTTTCACGTCCAGTGTGTGTCCTACTAACTGTACACCACACATTTTCCTCTCCTTCCCCCCTCCTCCTCCTCCTCCTCCTCATCCTCTCTTGATTTTTTTCCCCCCGTCTTGTCATATGCGTGATCACTCCCTCCCCCTCTCTCCTCCTCACTCTGCATCCCTCTCCTCCCACTATTCCCCCTCGACGCTTTTAATCTTGGGTTGATGATACTTGGTGGAAGCACTTAAGTTTCTGTGCCAGGTGTCTCCCCGTGCTTAACATCCCGGGCTTAGCTCCTCGTTTCTGCCTCTCCTTCGCCTCCCTCCCCTGGCTCCTGAACACACAAACACACACAGTGGCGTGCACGTATATAGCTACTGGCTGTGTGCTTTATATACATGCATGGAAGCGCACGAACATGCAGTACAGATATCTGCATGCATTAAAGCCAGCCCTGTCTCCTAAAAATTACCTCCTCATACAATGAAAGTGCACTGTGAATTACGTTACGAGGGTAACATATTTTGTCACAGATTATTACACGGCTGTGTTGAATACTCGATTCTGATTGGTCAATCACCGCGTTCTACGGTCTGTTATTCCTTTATAGCAGACCGTTGGTATGTGTAACAGACCGTTGCTATGGACACAGTTGTGATGTCGGACTCTGGCGGACCGTTTTTGTGTCAAAATATTGATTTCTTCAGTAAGTAGCCGTGTAATAAGCGGGTTAATGTACAGCTAGCGGGTCATTGTTGTGAAAGAATCCCCTTCAGGGCGATGAGAGACTGTGCAGCATCGCCCTGTCGGCATTTCTTTCACAACAATGACCAGCTCGCTGTACATTATCCCTTACTTACTGTTGTTTTTTGACGTCGTAGCATATCCAAGTCTTTAAATGTTATTATGCCCACATCCTACTCAGGGTTACTATAAACCAAAATTAAAACACTAATCAGCATTGAAAAATATTTTTAGTAAAGAGAGAAAAACTAAAATTAAACTAAAACTGTATTTCCTGGTTCAAAACTAATAAAAAGGAAATAAACATACATACTTCTGAGACATTATACCTGGCCCTAACCAAAACAAACTAAAACTAAATATATAAAGACTAAAACTAAACCTTTCTAAAAAACTGAAACTAAAATAAAACCAGCAAAAACACTCTGAAAACTAACTAAAACTAAACTCAATGAAATAAAAAAAGTCAAAACTAAAATAAAATAAAAACTAATTGAAAATTCAAAACTATTATAACCTTGATCCTACTACATATTTTGCTTTTATGAAGTTGATTCTCTCTGTAATTGAGTCCTAAAAACTTTATTTTTAATAAAACTAGTGGAAAAAAACATTCAGTGCTGCAGGACTATTTCAAGTTTCCAACTGAAATAAACTTTTTTTTTTAAATTAGTGTCTGAATCTTGAAAGAAAGAGTCGGGTTGCTGCTTTAGCATCAAGAAACATGAGCTGATTTTCGGGAATACTTTTGAATTTTGAGATATTTGTGTTGAAAACAGGATGAAATATTGTTCCTCCAGTGGCAGATCTTCACTTGTTTTAAGGATAAAACTTTAAAGGGCTCAATTAGACAAAAAAATGACTTGATAAGTAGATTTTTTACTGTGTCGAGGTCTTGGGGGTGTCTTTAAAAACACATTATTCTCTAAAAGTTTAGCAGCACATTGTATCATTTGTAATTACAGTGCAGTGAAATGGATAAATCCGATCCCCCAGCTACTGTAACGTTTGCTGAGTCATATGGATCCTGATTTGCGTCGACTGTACAAAATGCTGTTTACAGCTAACATATTGAGATTTAGGCGATGTGTGGAGAGAATCTGTGTGCTGAAAGAGTTTGCTTAGCTTTGTTCTTTAAAGACACAAGAGAGGAGGAAGGAGACGGAGGAGTGAAGACGGGAGAGGAGGCGAGGAGAGGCAGAAAGATAAAGAGAGAGATAGCTCTCATGTGTTTATCATATGTTTGTTTGTGTTGCCGCGGGGACCTCCTTTCTTCACCCCCCGTTTCCTCTCCCTCTTCCTCCTTTTTTTTAGTCACCGTCTGAATATGTTTTTTTCCTTTCCGTCATGTATCTGCCGCCTGTCCAGGCAGCGCTCTCTGTTTCACTCCCGTCTGATGTCTCAATTAAAATTAATGTGTTCAGTCTGCTCAGATAAAGAAGAAAGAAGGAGGAAAAAGCCTTTTCCAGGAACAATGGCAGCTTCTTGCATATTGGTAACCAATCCTTCCTCGTCTGGGCCCACGCTAATGCTTCACAATATTGACAGCTCTAATGGCACAGCTCCTCTAAAGGGGTATTTTTTGAAACCAGGGGCCAAAAGGCTTGCGTATTGGATTGCATACCGATTTCAGGTGGCTTTTATTGTGGCGGAGACTGAAGTTTTACTCCGTTTTAGAGGTAGCAGCACCATCACCTTGCTCAGTGTGGGGTAATCAGACACACAGAAGGAGGCGGGTTGCGTGTGGTCATCCTAGGGAGTGGACTCCGACCTCCTTCCCATGTTCCCTTGTCCTTGAGACGTCTTCATCCCTGGCTTGGCGGTGGCGCTCCTCTGCCCCTTCAGCAGGACAGAATGCTGGTGTCAGCACCGCCGTTCCCGTCCTCCTCCCCCCCTTTACCTTTGCCTTTATCTGTCGCTTCTTCTAAAGATGCTCTCTCCATCTCCGCTACCCCAGGGGTCAACTTGGCGGGGAGGGAACGAGGGGGAAAGGAGGGAAAGGTGGGAAGGAAGAGGGGGAAGGGAGGGAAAAAGAAAGGAGGGAGGGGAGCACCTGACTTGAAGGCAGAAAGATAATTTCGGCCGGGCGGCTCTGTTTAAGGTTAAAGCCTGATTTGCATTTCAAAAGCGGCGGCCGGCCGTGTTGCCACCTCAGGGACGCCATCGGACCAACCAGCGTGTCATTTAATGTCAGCAGGCACCGGGGCCTTGATGAAATTAATAGAGCAGCCTGTGATTGATAACGGCGCCGCTCGTCAAACGCCGCCGTCACGACCACCAGCCTGTCCCCCCCACACGCCCAGGTGTCCACCGCAGCACTTTGAAAGATCCCATCGCCTCTCACATCGCCTTCATGTGAATGCTCCTGATCTCCCAGCGGCGTCTCGGCGAAGAGATCATCTTCTTCTCTTCGCTTACAGGACAATGTAAAAAAGAAAATATCTGAGTGGTGCTTTAAGGTAACCAGGGTAACCTCTGCTGCTGTCATGGCTGGATTACCTGCTGTGGATGAAGGGGAATCTGCCTTAAGGCACCAGATGACCAAGAGCCCTCCAGCTCCGGCTCTGCATGTAGAGAAATGTGTCATGTCTCACTGTACAGAGAAAAAGACGAGACTCTAGAGCAGATCTTGAAAACCTACACTGATACGTAACAGGCGACATATTTGCAAGTGACAGTTTAAGTCTATGATAATGTGAGTTATGGACCATTGTGATTCTGTATCCACTGAACTATTTTAGGATTCACTTGATGACAGTTTAGAGCCCCAAGGTGATGAGCCAGACGTGGCTTTTAGTCCCTCTATCTGTCAAGGACCTAGGGCAAAGGTCAAACAACCAAAACAATATCTCGGTGTCGTCTGTAGGTGGAAAAATCAGGTTACACTGGAGGCATTCAGAGTTTGAATAGTTGTGGGTCAAGCATACGGAAACGTCATCGCGCATGTCCGCTTACCCAAAAGCAGCTCTAATCCTTACCTGATAAACGAAGGAAAAAGAAAACACATTTAAAGTTGAATAACTTTCCTCTTCCTAATTGTCTATTTTGAACTACTGCGGCTACAGTTCCGCATGCTATTTTAATGGGATTTGACTTTTGATTTGAAAGAGTAGATTGCATTGCTTTGTGTGGATTGTGTATCCAGACTTATGACTTATTTGAAAGCCCTAATAAAATGAACTTAAACATAAGGGGACTGTTTAAATAGCACTTTGGAAAATACATTTTTATGTTTAACTCTGCTTGCATACTCACATTTAAATAAAAAGTAAAAGGCATGCATGTGCAAACACAATGCCAACCAACTCACTTAACACATCCAGGTGTGATCGGATGATAAGTCGCATTGAAATGACAAGAATCACTTGAACCTATAACTACAGCTCAACCCTTTAATTCTGGATGTCAGCCACAGCAGCGTCTCCTGCAGCCTGACACTGAGAGTGTTTCACAGCGATAAAAACATGAACCTGAAGCCCGGAGAGTAGCGATCCGAGGCCGTCAGGAGAGGGGGGGGGAGTCGGAGATAGAGAGGCCCAGCGGGAGGTGTCAGTGCTGGGCAGGGATGAAGCCGTTAGCTCCCACTAATGGATGTCCTGATCCTAGAGGTTGGTGGTCACCGGGGTCAGACTAGGCACACATTACACCTTCAAGACAAACCTCCCAGTCCTCCGTGCATGGACGGAAGACGGACAAACGAAGACGAGCGGGTGAGATGAAGGAAGAGGAATAGAAAGGCAAGACAGAAAAAGACATAAAGAGGCAGCAAAGAGGAGAGTGTTTTCAAAAGAAAGGCCCAGGGAAGAGAGATGAGAGTGAGAGATCTGCTTGTCCTGAAATGACTTGATATGTTCTTGTCAGTCTTAATCTGCGGGTGTTGTGGAGGAGCGGGTGGGAGGGAGGGAGGGGTTGAGGCGCACAGTAATCTCCTTCACAAGCAACGGACAGAGCTCGCCGCTTTCCCAGCCTGCATTCAATTCCACCGTCATCTCCAATCCACTTCATAAGAGCACGTTATTTTGCACACAAAGCTGCAGCGTGCACTTGAAAAGACAAAACAAGAGGTAGACGAAAAGGGTGATTCACACCCTTCTTTCTCTCTTTCTCTCATTCACTCATTTACATCAGCCATTATCTGTGTATATTGAAAGCGGCGAGATAAAGAGGAAAAAAAACAAGTGCCAGGAGAAAAAAAAAAAAAGAACAATAAAAGGAGGCAGAGGAGGCGCAGCGACGTTTGAATCAATTACATCCTAAAGAATCTTTCATTTGCATCCGTATCTGTTGAAAACCTGAACAAATGCCAGATGCCTTTGTGTGTCCAGTTATTTATAGTGGGTGTTTTTTCCTCTCGTAATTGTGCAGGAAATATCAAATTTGCATAGAGTGATTATTGTTGATTGTTTATCTAGCCGTCAGGACGTTTCAATATTCCAAGGCTGACAGGTTGTCAAGTACTTAAAACTCATTTATTTGGGGAAATTTGCATGTAATTTGGCGGTAATGAGGGGGATGTCTGTGGTCATGGATTAGATGCCGGAGATGCTGCGGGGAAGAGAGGGATTCTGGCTGACTGGCATTCCTCCACTTGAAACACACGCTTTATCCTCGGCTCGGCTGCCGGGGTGATGCTAACGCTACCTAGCGCCGCACACCCAAACAACAGAGGATTGTGTACAAACGCTTGGCATAGCTGTGGACTTAATAACAGAAGCAGGAGCGAGCCAGCAGTACAAGAAGAACTGTGTTCAGCGCTGTTCTGTCACCCTGCAGGCCCGCTGTCTGAGGCGAATAAAACATGCTTGTAAACACAGGAGTTACTGTGTTTCTCAGCACAGCAGATGCTAACTTGTCTTGCCCAAGAGTATATTTTCATATACTGTAAACTCTGTAATAAAAGGCAGAGTCTGAAATAACGAACAAAGATAATAACAGGCAGGTAGAAAACATTAAGGGGGAGTTAGATTACCTCTACTATAACGGTGCACATTGTACATTCAGCATATGTATATACAAATACTGTGTTTTCCCCCACTTAATAATACCAATTGATTCTATTTCGCCATTTTTTTTATACGTGTTATCTCAACATGTCTTTGTGCGTTGTCGAACGTTTTGCTTTTTAATTTGGCGCCCATTTAACAAGTTAAAGCAGCCACACAACCCACGTGAGCAGCTCGGCTGCATCTCTTCTAGAGATTTGAAGTCTCGATTTATTTTACACGTAGTGTGCACGGGAAAATGATATTTTGACTGTATATTGACATCATACCAGCAACATCATACTACAGTTTCAATGTCTATATTTGCAGAATATGTCACAGACATGAAAAAAGTTTTTTTTTTTTGACTCAATACTTCTATCTACACTTTCTGTGGATAGAATCCCTTCATTTAAATGCTTTTATTCTGAAATATTTGCAAGAGTAATGAGGAAAATGCAGTGACTTGCATGGCTCAATGAATTAAGTACCCGCTTTTAATTCTTTTATTATTATTATTTACAAATGAGCACACGCTTCTCAACATTTTTCTGTCTAAAATAGATATAAATGACATTTATAATGAAATGAAACCTTCGCTTATTGATAACCATTATGAAAGGCAAACTCAAAGCAGAAAGATCGGGCTGTAGCAGCACCGCAGCAACGCTGTCTGCGGACACCATACGCGAGGAAGCCATCACGCATTGCTCACGCAGGCAGTGTGGCCCGGGCGTAGGATGTTTCAAACTAAAAGCCTACCTGGATAGGTAGGTGTTTTGCCCTTTTAGCTTCTAGAGGACTTTTAATGTGAAACATGTGTGCAGGAAGTGTTGACTATATTAAAAACCTTAATTCATCAAGCCAACAGGAAAAAGGATGTACAAATCTAATGGGATCAGATCAGAAAACAGAGAGGCTTCTCACCAAAATGTGCTCAAATGTATAACAGATGGAATTACAAATTAAGCCCTGATACTAGTATGAGCCTCTTTCCAATAAATCCATGTTTCTCTCTGCAGTGGAGGTAAATGCATTTTTGAATTTTCAATGTTCGACAAAAAAGCACACTTAAAAACAAAATCCTACTTTTCCGTATTGCGATCATTCCCCGCTTGGATGGACAAATCACCTAAATTGACACCAAACCGTCGCCTAACAGTTGGTCTCCTGCGACCCTCCCACCAGATCCCGTTTGAAAGTCTGATTAATAGTGTTTTAATAACCACCACAGAGCAGACAGCACCCATTGCAGCGACGTGGACCAGTGAAGTGGGCTCCCAGTGGGGTTTTGTGTTGCTGTTAACTGCATTGTCTTTCATTATCAGTCCTTGGCTTCATCTTTCATCTAGCAAGGTAGTGGACGCGGCGAGCTAATGAGTAAACATAGCTGGGGGCGACCGGCAAACACACACACACACACACACACACACACACACACACACACACACAGAAACCAGACTTTGATGAGTCGCTTGTTTGTTTATCTCCGCTTGAATTTCAAATTCCACCGGTCTATTTCACCTGTCACAGAGAGGTTCAGACCTTGAGAGGACCGGCTCTGGCAGCGGGCAGTCTCTGGCTGGGATGAGATATGAGCACCGGGCTTCACACCACACGGCAGAGCATGAAACTGTGTGTTGAAACATTCAGCGTGTTTTTACCTTGAGCCCAAGGTCATCTTCAAAAAGAAGACTCGGCAAAGCGAGCCCTTAGTTCTCAGCTCACAGACTGACTCACTCGCGGAGCAGAAAGAGCTCGCCGGCACCCACAGAAGCAACTCCCACACCTCTGTGACTCACTCAAAGTCACCTCAACTCCAAGGTTAAACGCTCGCTGTATCCCCCTCTTAAATATAGATCTGTCCCCGAGTCGGGGCTGCAGCCTCTGCCAATACCAGCCACTTGGCGGATGTTTCTACTGTATGCATGTGTGTGTGCCACTCTCTCATTCTCTAATGCGAGTGTGTGTGTGTTCATATGACTTTTTTAAAAGGGTGAGTGAGGATAATCGGCCCCCAGCGCACCGGACTAAAAGGCCGGGTCAGAGTTTTAAAGAGAAGCTATGTATTTCCCATCCCTGGATAACGGCGATGAAGTGGGCCCTTGTGACTCAACCTGAGAGCATGAAAAGGGCCTCGGAGGGGGCCCGCCATCGCCGGCCCTCTCTTTATTGTCCTAACGGCTGCCTGAGCTCTCTTTTTCACACCGGCGGCGAGCGAGGGGAGAGAAAAGAGTGGAGTGGTGGAGGGCTCTCAGTGCCTTACCTACCCAGCAGCCACTCTGCTCCATGAAAGCCAGGTAATGTCCCCTGTTCAGTGTGATAACATTTCACTAAACGCCAGCCTCGGTATGTGTGTGTCAGTGTGTGTGTGGGACCTGTTATAGGCGGCCATTGTTGAGGAGAAACTGGGGTTTAAGCATAGACTGTATATAAGAAGTGGACGTAGTCACCGTGACGTCACCCATTGGTTTGTGGACTGGCGTTTTGAAGCCTCCAGTTCGACATTTTGGCCGTCGCCGTCTTGGTTTTTGTCCATCTCCATCTTGGTTTTTAGCAACCAGAAGTGACATGAGAGAGTGGAGCTAAGTACAACTGAACGCTGAATTGAATGAACCAGCAGGCGGTGGTAGTCTGTATTAATCATTCAAAAAGAGAAACTGGAAGACCGAGGACTGCAGATATACAAGCCGTTGTTATGATACGTACATGAAACAGAGCGGCGTTTGCCGACCATTTTCACACCACTCTCACTCACCACTTAGCTTCACTCCAGATGGACATGTCATTGTGAAAATATTTGTGTATTGGAATGATCAGATGAGATGAAGATGAAAAATGGGAAAGCCTTCTATGTGGCTTACTTATTCACTTGCTTTCCTCACATCCGTTTCTCTTCTCGTGTTCTGATTCGTTTAAGCTTAAGCCAATCAGATTGATTTCTCTCACCGACGAGCTCCACCGACGATTCAACATGCTGAATCGGCCAAAGAACCTCAGACATGGGCAGACTAGAGCCGAGGGTGCGGAACACACCACGAAAACTAGGCCGACGGCCAACTGTCGGCTTGGCGTGTCAGGTCCTTTAGACCCACCCGTCCACCACGACTTCCTCACACAGGCTTTGACGCTTTCTATTTACTACGTCACCAATCCTGGCTAATGATTACGTGGATATATATAGCATATATTGCATTACTTTTCATAGGTATAGCTCTGAACAGTGTATGAGAACAGAATGTCGGTATGTTGGTATGTTTTTTTAATTATTTAGTTCTTTAGAATTTACTTTTAAAGTGAATTTGCTTGGAAATACAATTCATTTTAGACATCAAGTTCACTTTACTCGTCATGAGTACTACTAGTCATCCTGTGAAAATAGTTCAGGATGTAACCTTGGTATAATGTCAGATGTTATCTGGGTTTGGGATTATTTAGTTCTTTAGAATTTACTTTTAAAGTGAATTTGCTTGGAAATACAATTCATTTTAGACATCAAGTTCACTTTACTCGTCATGAGTACTACTAGTCATCCTGTGAAAATAGTTCAGGATGTAACCTTGGTATAATGTCAGATGTTATCTGGGTTTGGGCCTGGAGGTAATCCCAGTTTATAATGCAAATTAAGGTGTGGCCTTTGATAGATATTGTGCAATGACGACATCGTGTCTGTCTTGTACTGTAACCATTCAAAAGAGCAGTGGATAATGGGAGTTTTACAGAAGAATACTGTGTTTATAAGCTTGTTTGCCAGTACAGTTCCAGGCCTCTGTGTCTTTGCTCTGCAACTGTTAATGATAATAATATAATCCTGCTGCCATTTGTGTTTGTGAGACGTTCTTGGTTAAATACTATGGAAGGCATTTGTGTTTGGATTGGCTTTATTCTGAATCTGTTTGCCATCTGGTCAGTCCATTCAATCTTATTTCAGCACCAGGAGCTGTCCACTGCCTTTAAAAGGCTTTAACACTGTTATACTCTATCTATTGTTTCAGATAAAGGAACAATTCATAATCAGGAGCCAAATATTTCTTTGTTAAGAACAAGATTTGGCCCATATGTTGCTATTTTCAGTCCCCAGCAAGGGCACACCAACTGTGTCGTGCTAACCTGTTACCAGGCCCAACAGAGAATAATGTTTTTACTCGTTCTAATGCTCCATAGTGGAGTTTTTTTAATATCTTTTTATAAATTGTGATCATTGTCAGTCACTTTCCTTTCTTGTCCTATAAACACACACGCCGGCTATCTGGGCTCTCGTGGGACAGTCAGCCGAGTCAGTAAATGTTGCTACCGGTCCGTCTCGGCGCTTGTCAGCATTACAACGTTATTAATTCTTATCGCCGTACAGTGTGTTGACAGCGGAGACAGCAAAATATGTAAAAGTTGACACGGCTGACACGGTGACAGGCTGACAGAAATATGAAGTTTATATGTGCTTCACAGATGATCTATAAATAAGTGGTTTGGGTGGGATCTATAAAGAGTGTGTACCCCATTAGTTGTTCCCTCTTTTTCTTATTTTCTGGGTTCCTCTTCTGCTATTTCTTGTATCACTTCTTCTTCTTTCCTTTTTTTTGACTCCACCTCCCTCCCTCCCTCCGTCTCCAAAATCCATCCCTCTCTCTGGATGGCTGCCTACCTCTGAGCCTGTGTCTGGGAGTTGGCTGGGGCAGAAATAAACCACAGTAATGGCTTTGCTTTGCTGCTAATCTTGTCATAAGAAGGTGCGGCCCTGAGAGGATAGCTCCTCGCGTGTGATATCCTAATTTAAACATCAAAAGATTCCATCATTAGGAAGCGTGCGTCTAGCCCCAGTTTTCAAGGGAAATTATTACATCTTCCCGCCGCAAAAGTGTAATGCAGGAAGACGTTTCTGTCAAGCACATGCGTACACACACACACACACACACACACACACACACATATAAACCTCACCGGACTTGATGTTTGTGCACTTGAAGAAAAACATCATCATTAGCAGCTTTCTCTTGTGATAGACGGAGCGATGACTTTTTGTGTCACAGCCCACTGTGGGCTCTGATGATAGCCTTCATTTGGAGTCGCTGCTTTGCCGTTTGAGATTTGAGACGGGGATGGGATCCGCTAAGTGGGATCCGGCCCGCCTTCCGACAGCTTCTCTGGTGGGTCTCCCTGTGCTTCGGAGCCGTCACGCTGAATCTGATGTATGGCGTGCAGCAAGGGAGCATCAGGAACTACCACACCTGGTTAATATTGTCATATACTGCGTGACAGGTGCAAATCCATACAGGAGGAGTGTGTGTGTAGACAGCAGGAGAGTATACATAGCTATAAATGTATACTTTGGTACCAGAGGCACAGCTGCTATAAAAGACACTCCGGTTATGGCCTTGATATTGTTTAAGGGACCTGGGAGAAGTCTACAATCTACAATATAAAAATAGATATTTTACAGGCTGATTTACCGACAACACAGATCTAAGAAGTATTTTGGCATCTTTCAGACGCTCCAAACTTACGCTAAATTTTGGCGAGGAAAAACTGTCATGGCCATTTTCAAAGGGGTCCCTTGACCTCTGACCTCAAGATATGTGAATGTAAATGGGTTCTAATGGGTACCCACGAATCTCCCCTTTACACACATGCCCACTTTATGATAATCACATGCAGTTTGGGGCAAGTCATAGTCAAGTCAGCACACTGACACACTGACAGCTGTTGTTGCCTGTTGGGCTGCAGTTTGCCATGTTATGATATGAGCATATTTTTTCTGCTAACTGCAGTACCTGTGAGGGTTTCTGGACTATATCTGTCATTGTTTTGTGTTGTTAATTGATTTCCAGTAATAACTATATAAATATATTTGCATAAAGCAGCATATTTGTCCACTCCCATGTTGATAAGATTATTTAATACTTGACAAATCTCCCTTTAAGGTACATTTTGAACAGATAGAAAAATGTGCGATTAATCGCGATAACTATTTTAATCGATCAAAAGCCCTAGTAAATTAGCAACTATTTGCTAATATCAACTTTATAAAGTCAAAGTTGTGTCTACAGCTTGTGTCGCTGGCCAAAAATTTGATTAATGCAGGTTTAAGGCCAACAAACTATAATTAAATTAGGTAATTCCCCACCACAATTTTATTTCTAAGTAAGGTACTAAGAATAGTAATAAAAACCCAACTAGTGTGACTTTATTTTTCTTGTCTGATAACAAAATTTGTGAGGTTACTTGGATTCATCATGACCTAAGTATTTTTTGTAATTATTGCTCATTATAGTCCAGTTTGGTAAACATATTTTGAACACTTAATACAATGATTGACAGAAAAAAGCCTCTGATGCCGACTGCTTTAGCTCTCTATGTCAGAGAATGGCTCTGTGTTGTTCCAATACAGTAAGGATTAGACATTCATACTGGGCAAAAGAAGGAAGAAATCACTCACTTTCTTTTGCTCTGTTTCAACCAAATATGAGCGGCCCTACAATATCAAAAGTAATCTGTTAATTTGAGACGTTATAGCAATAAAAACGGCACTTTGAATCAAAGTCTGGAGTCGGTTAATAGGCTCTCCAACTGTTTGGCTCCCGTAATTTGAGCGTTCACAGGGGACGGCGCCTGGTGTATGTGATCTATTGCTTCACAGCGGCACTTACGTCGAATTATTAGCTCGACTGATGATGGATTTAAGAGCGAATCAAGAAGTACCATGTTCCATAAGAGAGTGCCATCAAAAGACCAAAGAGGTGTTTGCTCTTTCCGTTTCACTTTCAACTCTCTTTTAGTCTCTCGCTCTCCTCGGCGCCGTCTCTCTCTCTCTCCCTCTTCCTCTTCAGGAATAGTACTACAGTAGGTTTCAGTTGCTGTATGATTTATTCATTGTTGTGTTTTTTCCCCTTCTCCTTGAATGTTTGGTGGAGAGGACAGGAAACTTTGAACCAGAGTACAAAGCAATGTATATTTGGGTCACACATTTTTCACATTTCTTCTGAGAGCTGAGTGTGTGTGCTCCCTCTCTCCTTACTTTGTCTCCCTCCCTCTCTTGTCTGGTGACTGGGTCGACTCCTCTCCTCTCCGCCACGTTCGTCCTTGAAGTGAGAATCAGCGGGGTGCCCCGATCCGAGGGGAGGCTGGCGGGGAGGGAGGGGGGATAAGGCGAGCAGGGCAGAGAGGTTGGGAGCTAAATAATGGATGATTTCTTATTGAAATAAGGCCTGGCGAAAACAGAGGGAGCGAGTGTGTCATTACCTGGGAAACGACGCAGAATGCTTAATCCTAAACATCACGCAGCACAACCAGGCCACGGCGTGGTTACTGGTGTCGGCGCTGGAGATGTAAAATTCACTGTGATACCGAGCCTGTTTGTCACAAGCAATGCAACACCTAATAGCGTTACGTCATTACGTCAGTGTGAAAGACTGAGCCAAGCCCCGGCAGCATGTTCCCCCCGCACCGTGACTTTGACCTAACACCGTCTCAGCTCGCGCTGATTGACTCAGCAGTCATTATCCCTCCTCCCCCTCCTCCCCCTCCGCCACACCCAGACAAAACTTGTCTGGCCCCAAGCCAAGCTGGTAAAATATGAGCCGACACTGAACCCATGACACCACTTCTTCCCGGATACATTAGCAGCACTTCCCGCGCCTCACCTTCACCGCAGACGGCCCCATCGCAACACAGCGTGCTTGTAATCAACATATTCGCACCTGAGGAAAGTTGTGTATTTTTCACCGGCGTGAAAGTAAATGAAATCTCAAGTCGTGGAGGTATCAGGATCGGACTGTTTTTGCCAAAAGCTAACGGCGGCTTCTTTTTGAATTTATGCCGTTCCAGTGTCAGAAGTGTGAATTCTCCCCGTGTGCGAGACTGTCGCAACCAGTTAATTATTCCAGCCCCACATTTTCTGATGGTATTTTGAATTCAGAAAATAAGCAGGAAACGGCAAAACAAAATCAGGCTAACGATGTTAGCTGTAATTAAAATGGAGAAGTAGCAGGCTGCCACGCTATTGGCTTGGAGAGAGATGTATTAGCCAGGCATATGGTTATGATAATTAATCCCAGGACTACAGAGAAACAAATAAACACACGCTAAACAAACAGGGGGGACCAGCTGAGGGCTGCAGGAACTGGCGCTTCTGGGGACGAACCCAAAAAAGGAAGAAAAAGCAGATCCTTATCGTCACTGCTGCAAGAGCATGAGTCACACACAAGGAAAGAGGTGCATGATGGGGCAGAAAGAGGAGGAGAAGAGGGGATGAAGACCACGAGATCACCCCCTTAAGGGACTTCCTCACATTAGAATTCATCTCAGAGTTTTCCCTTAAATAAGAAACTCATGGTGTTTCCTTTGTCGACTCCGCTGTACACAACATTTATCTCTTAAGCTGCAGCGGCAAACTTAACCTTTGCCTCTTTACACCAATACCGCATCATTGAGTCACTAATATGAAGCTATCAGTGTTGACGGCTTTATCCCTGTTTTTGTTTTCCACAATACAAACGAGCACAAAAGAGCCTCATCTTCTTACAGGCTCTGAAATTAACAGCCAACCCTTTTGTATGGGCTTATAAATAACTGGAAATGCTTCCCTTCTTCTTAGTGTGATTCAGGGCTAAGACGGTGAGAGAAGAGGAAGGGAGAGTAGACGGGGAAGTGGGGCCATCCAGGCCCAGTGGCGTGTGAATAGACGTGGCGAGGGTTTGCGGTGAATCGGAAGAAGAGACGCTGGGATAAAGCTCTGTATCTGCTCCCAGTTGGAGGATGAGGGAGACAGAAGGGAATAGCTGCTAATAAGGCGTTGGGTGAAAGGCTTTGGGAAAGCTCCCCGTGGTGCTGGTCTGTAATGGAGATAAGCGTTGCCGTGTTGTTGTCTCACAAAAATCAACAAAGGGAACATGCGATGGGAGATTTGCGGCCGCGTCCCCAGTGAAAAGCGGGGCTTTCACGGCGCCGTAATGTTTAGCGGCATTAGAAATCATTAGGCCCGGCACCGAGGGGAGAGCGTGCCAGACGCCAGTGCCCCAGTTAACGCTGTTTTCAAAAGCCGCCCGTAATCCATCCCTTAAACTTGCTTCCCCCCCATTCACCTTCAGATGTGGGCAAATCTGATGAAAAAAAGGACGAGCTCTCTGTGTTTGTTTGTTTGTTTGTTTTAGCTGAAGATTTAGCCAATCTACATCCCCCGCGCCTTGTGATCTGCAGAAGCGATAAGGCCGCGGCCAGGCTTTAGTTAGACTAGCAGCAGGTGCCTCGCCAGGCAGTGGGGGGATGCGGAGGATGCTGATAAATGGGGCCAGTTTCCCCGCATAAAGCCAAGCGCCCTACGGAGGGAGGAGAGATAATGTATGCAGAGTTCACAGGCGCTGTGGGTTGCTGCTGCAGGGCGGGCGGACATCTTTGGAGCAGAAATGATAGCTGCATAGAGATGAGGAGACTTCCAGGAGGTTATTCCGGCCGAGTTGTGAACTCGCTGGAGATGGGGAATGGACTCCTGTGATCTGCAGTGCCATGACTGCACGTTTGCTTTACTCGGATGAGGGGAGGCGTAACGAGACAGGAGTGGTCAGGAATAGAGCATTTTTTATCAAACTCAAGCTCTGTATCGTATGTAGAAGCCAAGTTCAGAGTGTGGTCTTAAAGGCAGACTACTTATTGCTGTTAAGGAGTTAAATATATCTAGATACTTGATGTACTCTACTCGATGCCATTTTAAACATTTTGCGATATGCTATGTTTTGCGATAAGATATTGCGATTTATTACCTTTTTTCAACTGCAAATTATGCAGTTTGTCAAGATGCAGTTTTCACTCTGTTCATATCAGGGTTTTCATTCACATATCTTGAGGTTAGAGGTCAAGGGACCCCTTTTCCTTGCCAAAATGTAGCCTACTTTGGAGCGTTATTAAGCATTAAACATGGTAGTCCTCTCAGCTGTCTATTATCATATAATATAACTCCATTTTGCAGTTTCCCATATGATTTCTTGAAACGCCACATATTATGTTGCAGTATTTGTTTCAGACAGCAACAGCAGCAAATCCCAACGCTCCAGTGCAGCGACCAAGAGGTCTTTACGTGGCCCCGTTAAGCGAGCTTTAACCTCTAACTGCAGTTAACTAGCCGCAGCTAGCCGTGCTAGCACTAGCCGCTAACCAGCTGATAATGAATGCACTCAGCCTGCGAGGTCAAGCCCGGTTGTCTGGGGACCCATTAGCGAGGCGAGCGAGCCCTCCCAGCCTTCCCCCTCCCTGCACGGGGCCCTCTGTCCTGCAGGCTCCAGCTAGCAACGCCGCCCCAGTACAGCGCCAGAGGCCAGGCCGAGCTCTGCCCAGGGACCCCACCTCGCTGAACTGTCATTTGTCTCGGCCATCCTGCCAGCACCGCGGGCTACATTAAGCCTTGATCTATGGGGCGGGCCAGCCGGCTTGGCCCTGGGATTCAGACGCTGTAGCCGCTGCAGAACTGCACCGAGTCGGGCTCAGGTTTGGTCTTCATGGTGGATCAATGTGGGCTTAAAAAACACCACATTTTTTTAATCACAGTCATTTTTCATAAAAGCGCTACGCTACATTTCACCCTCACCACAACAGTATCTTGTGAATCAGACAAAGCTGTCGAGTGAAGGCCTTTCTCTGCCTGCTGGTTTACAGTATCTCCAATCTACTGTGTCCTGGCTCGGGTGTTAAGTGTCTCTCCAAAGGGTCTGTGTTGCTGTCAGCACTCACACGTTCACTTTTCAGCGCCGGACTCCTTCAGATGGCCTCCTCGCTCTCCCTCCCCTTTACGCCTTATCTTAACACGGCTGTTAAGCTGTGTGTGATGAAATGAGATCTAGGGTTTGACCGCACCCCTGCTTGAGTTTCTCAGCGGTGCGACTGCTTTGTTTTCCTGTTCCCGAATCCTTTGGTGGTGTACACGTCTCCTCCTGTGCAGCGTCCCTGGAGCCCGGCCAATCGCCAGGCCTCGACGAGAGCTGTCAAACCCAATTCTGCCAATGGCGGGTGTTGAAAGCTGGCATGGTAGACATTGAAGAAAAGCCGGCGTGCTGCTGTCACATTACTCCTCGGTTGTGTGTGTGTGTGAGTGGGGGGGGGGGGGCGAGTTGCGAGCGAGATCATTTTGCAGAAACACTATAAAGCCACATCAAGATGAGGGAGCACAGCTCCAGAGCCCCGTTTCTGGAAATAGGCAGTGGGCATTTGCATGTTCCTTTCTGAGGCAGTCTATTCATTAGATTAGTGTTGTGCTAATGTGAAGACTAGCCAGACTTAAACGCAGGATGTCATAAATCATAATGTTCATTTTAAGCTCATCCGCACACAAATACTTGCGCGCGCACACACACACACGCGGTAATCGCACACCCGCGCAATTACACACTTAAACAAGCCCAGTGTTTGTGTTGAGCACATGTCGGAGGTGGACATCTTCCCGTCTCTCCAGCTTCTTTTTGTGGGGCTCCCATGAATCATTGCCTCTTATTCCTTTCTCAGCGCGGGGGGAAATCACATTAAGTGGAGCGCCGTGTTTGGCTCACACCAGTCTTGTCTTAATAGCTGTAATTTGGAGAGGAGAGAAAGAAAGGGAAAGAATGGAGAAGAAAGCTCGCTCACAACACTAATTCCAGTCAACAAAAACACCCCTCTCCAATCCCACCACATTAATTTGCATTAAAATATCCAACAGCTAAATATGTAAAGACAAAATAGTGGCATACTATTTATACCCAGGCATGTGGCAGCAGCTGTGTGTGTGTGCAGCCTCCTGCTACTGTAGCATGCTGAACAGACCTCCCACACCAACATGCTTTACCATTCCACCTTCGCACAAGTTTGGGAGTGAGAGATGCCATGTGGAACTGGAAAAACAGAGTGTGCACAATATTACGGCCACCTGTTCTCTCTGTGAGATGATTGTCCAGCTGAATGTGGCTAAAGGATGCTTACTTAGTGGTTTTCAGAAGAATTGATCCAGTGTAAGAGGAGGATAGATCTCACATCTATTTCTTTTTATCCTTTTGTCACGGCTGCAGTGTTTCTGCTCTGACCTTCTCAACCCAGGTCTCTTCTTTTGATATTCATGCTCTTTCATTCCAGAGAAACCACCGTTTCTGCTTCTGGAAACATAAAATCCATCTCTTCCTGCTTACCCAAAGATTTGTCTTTGGAGATAAGGTGTCGGAGTACAATTAATGTTAAAGCAAAGTGTCAGTTGTAACTCTGGGCTCATGGTAAAAGAGGATGCATGTCACTCAGTCTTTTGGTGGTGTTTACAGCACCAGATGAGCTGAATCCAGACCAAAGCATTATTCTTTATTCTAAATACCAGGCACAAAGAATTAGATGTACATCAGGTAAAGAAATGAAGGCAAGATGGAGAAAAGTAAGGTTTTAGGTGACTGATATGTGAATAGTCAACCTGTTCTGATACCGATGCACAGAGGCATCCTTTAGCGTCTGTACGAGACGCACCAGGCTTTAGACTAACTCCAATGTAAACCCATCCGCGTCATTATTAGACGGTCAGAGCAACTGACGTAGTATAAAAAGTCTTTACTAACACCAGTTACATAAAAAACTGACTTTTATTAATCCCAACCACAATCTTTTCCTAAACCTAACCAAGTTCTTTTGTTGAGTAAGTAAACCTAAAAACTAAGTAAACCTATGTTGGAAGTTTATTTTGAAAAGAGATGCATGTAACGAGTGGAAACTGTACGTTTCCTGTGAACACGGAGGTTTATTTTGAAAAGACACTATGCATGTAACGAGCGGAAACTGACACGCTGTCCCTGATACATCCAAAGCTGACACTAGAGGGGTACCTAGAGCGTCATAGTGAGCACTGGTTCCCAACCTGTGGGTCCCGACACCCATTAGGGGGCCCTCTTGATTTTAAGGGATGTAAAACAATTTAAATATATAAACAGTTGGCCTATATCTCAGCATTTCATTCATTTCTGTGAAGAAAATGAAATTGTAATTTTTAAAGTGTGGATTAAGATATAAACAGGATCAGGACACAGTGAAGACCTGAACACAAGTTATATTCACAGAGCTTTCCCTCTCTGCCAAACAGCCTCATCCTGCATTAGAAAAGTAAAAAAGTAAGCCTATTAAGTACGTATGATTGTTAAAAATTGAAAAAAATACACAATACATACAGATAATTGTATTAAAGGTTACTAAAAATAACAGGAAACTCATCTCCGATGCAATATTGACAGGAAATAAACGGCTCAAATTTCATCCAAATCACTCGTTTTACTCAAACTTCCTGCAGTTATTGTGTTCACTATTTGGGTTCATTGTAGATTTTGTCAGTTGTTCTGTATTGATAGTGAATATAATATGAAATATCCATAAAATATGTCCCTTAGTCAGGCTTACTCAATGACAGAAAAGGGGTCTATTAAGGAGAAAGTTTGTGAACCACTGGTTTAAAGCTTTGGGCCACTGACCAAGCGTCGGTGTTTGAGTTGGGAGTGAAAACGTGTTGGAACAGTGAAACAGCGCTGACTCTTACAAATGCCTTCACCTTCCCTCCTCCCTCCATTAACATTCATTCATCAGCATCTGTGCTGACAGTAGGCTGGCTGCACCCACACAGTACAGCTGAGCTCATGTGTGACCAATATATATCACATCTACTAACACCTATAGGAAGAAAAAACACCATCTCAGGATGTGTTTGGTATTCCAACTGCTCCACAAAGAAAACACGGTGGTTTAATGTGAAATGCAGAGAGGGGGGGGGGGGGGGGGTGTTGT
>CAKALU010061118.1:972-37665 GCA_916700995.1 Hozukius guyotensis
AGTCAGGGAAGTGAGAAAATTAAGATTTTAATTTAGTTGTTTAAGAGAATCGGCTCATTAAACGGCCTTCTGGGTTTTTAAAAAAATTTCCAGGCCTCTAGCGTTACCTCAGAAAAACTGATGGTTAATGTTAGCTCAGTGTTGCAATGCAATAACACCAGAGGCACTAAACAAATCCAAATCCACAATTCACACCGTAACTGCATTTGCAAAAAGGGTTCATTTTGATGTTCAGAGGCATAATCAGTTTACCCAGAGTTTACACCATTATCAGATAATGCAACAAATATAGCCATTAACACACACACACATCTACGAGGTAGCGTCTAGAGCAGGGGTCAGCAACCTGCGTCTCCGGAGCCACATGTGGCTCTTTTGCCCCTCTCCAGAAAGAAGAAAAGTCTTGGAGGAAAATAGAGAATTTAATAGAGCTTTGAAAGATTCGACAACAAAAAAAGTAATTGAAAGACATGTCCAGAACAAGCACATTGGATTTGCTTAAAAGCCATCAGCAGCTTCCAGCCAAATGTCCTGAGATGTTTCTTTAATGTCCTGCCACTCATTTGCACCTGTGCCCCTCACTGCATTAGACTTAATAGGCTGTGTTACCTTCATCACAATGCTCAAATGTTTTGCGTCTCCAGACAGATTTTTTTTTCAAAAATGTGGGCCTGAAATGGCTCTTTTGACAGTAAAGGTTGTTGAACCCTGGTCTAGAGTATTGGTTGATTATTGGAGCCAACAAACATTTAGCTATGTCATCCTGATCTTGTTTACCTCATCTTTGGTGCAACCAATTCTAAATCGATAAACTGATAAGCAAAATTGTGGGTCTCAGGTAATGTTACAGTAAGAACTTCCGTTTTCTTTGGGGAACTCAACAAAACACAGATGTCAAGCTCTTGGAGGAGGAGGTCTCCTGTCATTTCCGTGATCTGACATTAAACCACGATATGCATGCAAATACATCATAACCAGTGGCACACACATACACTATAAATGTATTTACAAACACCCACCATACTCGTTTAAGGGTTGTCACACTTTATTTTGAAATCAGCAGAGACACCTAACTAGCTGAATACTTCAAAATAAAATAATAAATAAAGTCTGTGTGAGTTTCCTTATACTGATCTTATACTGCACTAGAACTTTTACTCGTGTGTTATACTCTATTTTAGCTTTTATTTTCAACTTGTTTTTATTTTCTAATCTTTAATGTTTTTATAACTGTTTTAATTATGTCTTAATGTTCTTTTGCACTTTGTCGCAATGTTCTTGAATGTTTGTGTAATGCACTTTGAATTGCCCTGTTGCTGAAATGTGCTCTACAAATAAAGATGCCTTGCTTTGGCTTGCCTGCAGCAGAGACACTTAACTCAGCTAAATCCTTCAAAATAAAATAATAAATAGAGAGTGTGTGAGTTTCCTGCAGCTAGTGTTAGCTAGCGTTAGCTCAGCTAGCGTTAGCACGGATACAGAAACTGCCAATTCATGTATGTAATGTCATTCAGCTAGCTACCAGGCTCCACCGGTGAACGAAGGTATATTAATGGCTGTCTAAAGTCAATTTAAATGCGTTATGTAGTGAGTTATCTAACAATAAACACAGTTATATCCGGACAAAGTTAGCAGTGCTATTCCCGCGCGCGGGCTGCGCTGCGGCCTAGCTAAACAAATGTTCCTGTTTCCATGGTTTTATACAGTTTATACTCACTAGAGACATCACCGTCCATCCTGTCTCTTCACCTCAGGTACATTACACTTAGAGAGAATGATGTCCGTCGCTCGGCCGAAGCCAAACTCAGTATGTTCTCGGTAGTTTTGAGTTCAGGAGACCGGAGGAGTCACAGCAGAAGAGCTTTGTGCGTCAGTCAACGGTTGCCTCTAGCGTCCCGTCCGGAACAACAATCCGACGAGACACACAGCGGGGTCTGAGAAGTTCCGCATCGTCCTTTTTGGGGTGTTTCTCTCTCTCTTTCTCTCTCTTTCTCTCTCTCTCTCCATCTATTCATCACACTCACATAATGTGTATCTGCACTTGTTTATTCCCACACTGGCTAAGAGTTGGATTTAATTATCTTACTGAATACAATTACACATCCTTCGTGTATTTGTTCATAAATCAAGCAACTTACAAGTCTAGCTTTAGTCTAGTGGTAAATATATATATATTGTATAGTATATACTGTAAATATATGTATACATATATCTATATATGTATACATACATACGTATATATATAGAAAGAATTGTCTTAAAATAATTTGTAATATTTGTAATATTTGTATATACACATATGTATAGACATATATATATATATATACGTATATGTATATATACAAATATCTCAAATTATTTCAACACAATTCTTTCTATATATATACATATATATGTATGTATATATACATATACTAAACTAAAGAATTGTGTTAAAATATACTGTATATATATACATAAATATATATATATAAAAATAAATGACACGGTTGCAAATCCTGATTACCCAATGTTCATCAGCTATATATATATATATATAAATAATTGACACGGTTGCAAGTCCTGATTACCCAATGTTCATCAGCTATATATATACATATATATATATATATATACATATATAGAAAGAATTGTGTGTTAAAATAATTTGTGATATTTGTATATATAAATATACACACACATAATTTATATATATACTGTATTATATACAGTATATTTGAACACACAATTCTTTAGTTTTAGGCCATCTCCTGTTTTATACATTAGGTATATGGCTGATAGGGTTAATACAAATGTCCGAATAATGACAACTACTTTTAGTTACATTTATCCTTATGTGACATATGAAGTTTTGGCAATATTTTTGAGAAATGCATATAGTTCCCATTGAAGTATCCACCACACCTTTTTTCATATTTTATTTTTTTTGCAACATTGTGGATGTATTTAAAACGATGGTTTACAAACAAATAGTTAGAAATGAACTACAAATACAAAACAAACTCAATTTCTGAAGACAGCTTGCTTGCATTCTTTTCATTTGCTGTTTTCAATTTGATATTGAAGTACATTTTCTGGTCAACGCTGTCAAATAACACAAATTACAGTCAACATGACTGAATGTTGTGCAGATTTTTTTTATATCAATTTCCAATGTCAAAAACAGAAAACAATACTGCACAGACGTGTTCTGTGACGATCAGATTTGACTGAGCTAATGCTCAAAAGAGTATTGTACCGATTTAGCATTATACTTCTATAACTTCGTTCATTACACTTCTATAACTTTATTCATTACACCTCTATAAATTTGTTCATTACATTTCTATAACTTTATTCATTACACTTCTATAACTTCATTGGACTCATGATGGACAGTTTGTTTTAATTATAAAAATCGATGCAGCAGAACCAAAGATGTAATGCTCATCTCTGCTTGAGACTAGAGCCTCAAGCGGAGATCAGCATTACTCACCTGAATCTTTGACCGAACTGTTGGGGGTCAAGTTGCATTGTGGGTAATGTAGGTGCCATGTTATAACAAGGAAGAAGAATGTGTGGACAATATCTCTGGTTCTGCTGCATCAATTTTGATCTTTCTTTTTTCTTTAAACTGTCCATCATGAGTCTGACAATGTTATAGGAGTGCACTGCTAATTCAGTGGAGTACTCCTTTAATGCAGTTTTACACATGTATGAAGGCAGTCACTGGTTCGGCTAGGTGCAGTCTTGCATCCAGTGCTTTAAGTAACTATTACTTCTAAACACAAAACTGTTTGTTTGTTTAACAGAGCGTTCCTACCATGCGGGGTTAATGGGTTACAAATGTATGTACAAGTTTCTTGTGTCTCTGCATGCTGTAGCGCTTGGGGAAAGACTTGCCGCAGAAATGGCAAACAAACGGCTTCTCTCCTGAGTGCACTTTAGCGTGTGTGTTGAGATAACACATCTTTATAAAGCCCTTTCCACAGACGTCACATTTATATGGTCTCTCTGTAGTGTGGTGTACAAGGACATGCCTCTTCACTTCAGAAGTCGACCTGAAGTTCTTGTTGCATTCAGGCTCGGTGCATTGGAAAGGTCTCTCTCCCGTGTGGATTAATTTATGCCTAGCGATTGATGACGCGGAGACCATCTTCCCACAGTCCGGGCACGGGTGACGGAACAATTCGTTCAAGTGTTTGGTCCTCTGGTGTTTCTTCAGGGCTCCTTTCTCTTTGAAGGATTTCTCACACTCGGTGCATGTATGCTTCTTCTCATTTCGAGACTCGCTGTGGATGAAGTTCAAGTGGCGCAACAGGTTGGACCTCTGGGAGAAGGTCTTGCCGCACTCCGCGCACAGGTGGGGCTTCTCTCTCGTGTGGACTCTTTCGTGGGAGATGAGATCGCCGTCGGTTTTGAATCTTAGGCAGCACTTGGTGCACTGGAACGGTAGGTGACCCGTGTGTCTCCACTCGTGCGCGATAAGAATGCGCAGCTTGGACACGACTTTGGGACAGTAGTTGCATTTAAACGGCCGTCTGATTTTGTGGATGTTTTCGTAATGCCGGAGCAAGGGCTTAAAGAGAGTGAACGTCTCCTCACAGCGGTTACATTGAAACACGGTGTGAGAAGCCTTGTGCCTTGCCAACGTCTCCGCGTCTCGCAGCACCTTCCTGCACACGCTGCAGTAGAGTTCATTGTGGGTCAGCTTGTGCCCATCCAGTGAGACTTTGCACCTGAACGCCTCTTCGCATTTGTCGCATTTGTAAAGGCTCTTGGTTTCGTCCGGCTTCCGCGGATCTACCTGTTGCTGACCGTGCTCGTAGCAGGTTCTGTTCAAGTGCTGCCTAAAAGACGAGTAGAGTTTAAACCTGCTGTCGCATCGAGGGCAGGCGTAGTCGCCGGTGGGGAAGTGGGTTTTCATGTGAGTTCTCAGGGTTGCGTTCACGGGCTCATTGCAGATAACACACCGGACTTTCTGACTCTTTTTTGGAGGGCTGGCTTTGTCGGAGATGCCCTGCTTTCTGCGGGTAGCCGATACCTTTTTACGACCCATGACGGAGGGGTCCTCATTTGTCAATGAATCACCTTCACTAGAACTACTGACAGGAGTCACAAAGGGAGAATCATCGCCTGAGTAGTTAGACCATGAATCAGCTATACTACTATTAGCAGTCTTATGGGAAGAGTTCTCATCAGAGTAGTAAGACCACGAGTCTTCACTGCAATTATCGACAGGAGTCATATATGAGTCGTCGTCTTTGCTGAAGCTGCTTGGCTCCTCGTTGTCAGAGAGGTGTATAAGAGCCCTCTTGGACGGTTTTGTTCTCCTGGAAGCTGATTTGGAGGCTGGGAGAGCTTTTTCACAAAGACCTCTTTTCTCTTCCGACAGAATCTTTTTCATCCTCATGCCTCTGTTCCGTCTCACAGGTCTGGACAGCAAAGACGGCGGCACGTCCAGTCTTTTTAGCTGAACGCGGCATTGTTTCAAAGGGCGAGGGGCATCCTCCACTCGGCCTGCATTTTCTTCCCGTCTTGTAATATCTCCCAAAACCACCTCTGTTCCATTTTCCCCAGGGGTCCGTTTATTTTCATCAACTGTCGTCCGATCTTCTGTGGTTGTTCCCTGAGACAATGTTAAAGATGCCTCCTCCAAATCTGATGTACATGATGGCGCATTATCCAAGATGTTGGATGGTTTATCGGTCTCAGTTCTTTCTACAGAGGGAAGTTTGAGAGCTGAAATAATGCAGGTGCCATCCAAAGAACCATCTGGAAAGAGAGAAAACATTGCAATAAAATGGTGATAAAGACTAAACGTCCAAAACAGGCACTGAAATGGAGACAGACGGGCAGAAGAACATGTCAGCCTGCTGCGCAAAACTTGGAATACCTTCGAATATTTCTCACCGAAGCTTCAAAGCCCAAAAAATGGTATGGATTGGATTTGGTGGCATCTAGCGGTGAGGTTGCAGATTGCAACCAACTAAAACTTCTCCCGTGTGCCAAGCGTGTCAAAGAACTACGGTGGCCGACGTGAAAATGCTAAAGGCTCTCTCTATGGCCAGTGTTTGGTTTGTCCATTCTGGGCTACTGTAGAAACATGGCGGCCGGCTCCGTGAAGAGAACCCGCTCCCTATGTAGATATAAACGGCTCATTCAAAACACAACGATTCTTATTATCAGGTGATTATGCACTAAGGAAAACATTAATATTATATTCCATTTCTGCCAATAGCCCCCCATAAATGCTACACACGGTTCCTTTAAAGAAGCTACATTAAGAGTGAATTTAGCTTTTACAGATTTTGGACACATACTAAACACTACACCCGCAGTAAGGCCTCATGACTGAAAGCTTGTCATTTTAAAGCGGCTCTCTCCCCTTTAGGGGCACCAGGGGTCTAATAATGCATCCTAGAGCTGAAACGATTAGTCCATTAATCAATTAGTCGATCGACAGAAAAACAATCGGCAACTATTTTGATAATCAAATAATAGTTTCTCTCAGACTTGCCATTGTGATCCAGTTGGCTGAGGTCTTTATGATACTGCAGCAGAGTTTTGAGCTCCTCAGGTCGAGACACAGACTCCATACATTCCTCCAGAACTGAGGACACCTCACCAGACATGGAGGCAACCTGGAGAAAATGAAAATGAAAGGAAAACGTTAAAAACAGAAAGATTCAGAGCTAGCTTACAGCGACATCAACACGATCTTGTATTTATTTGTACGTCTATTCTTTATGTACCTGTTGAAAAGTTTGAAGAGGAAGAAACTGTTCAAGTCTGGACAGAAACATCCACATCAAGGTGTGAAGTGCGTCATCATATGTGGGACCAAACTCTTCAGGGAAAACTTTCTGAAAGACGTGACATTACAGTATTACATTTAGTTCTTACAAAAACTGGCGGAAGTCATTAAAGAATAAGAAATACAAGATTTCAGACAAAGATACAAGATGCAAGGGAAGTCAATATAGAGAGACACAGAGTATACATTCATTCAATATACTAGGGATGCACCGATCCGACTTTTTCAGTCCCGATACCAATACCTGGGCTTTGGGTATCGGCCGATGCAGAGTACCGATCCGATACCAGTGTTTAATTAATAAGTTGTATGCCTCACTGCGTGGATATGACTGGGATCATTCTTTTATGTGTAAAGCAACATCAGGTTTGACTTAAACAATGCTTTCCTAACTTAGTTAAATGTAACAAATAAATGCATAAATATACATTTACTGATTTGCATTAAAATAATAACTTGGTAAAAAAATCTTTAAAATTAACAGGAATTACAATTCAAGTGTAATCCTTTCTAATGCAGCAACAAATTGGTCAAAACTTAAACAGGAAATCAAATCCCAGTATATAATGTATATAGTATATAAACATAGAATTTAATTGAATAGATCGGCCCCATTGTCACTGATACCCGATCCAGCTATTTGAGTCAGTATCAGCCCAGTATCCGATCTGGTATCGGTATCAGTGCATCCCTACAATATACCATACTATACAGAGTTACATTAGGTATACATTATTGTCATGCGTGGACAGTAACGCACACTCAAAGCAAGGCTCACGCCTAGGATTCTGTTGGTTTCAGCTTTTCATCTTTATTTGTTATAAACAGAACAAATTTTAGGTGCGACAATAACACTGACCTGAAAGAAGTGTTCCCTTTCGTCAGGATTTTCCAGCAAGTTCTTAACCAGATCCACAAATTTGGAGTGTGGCGCTTCCATACTTGCAGCACCAGCCTGCATAACATGCCATGAACATTAAAGGGGACATATCATGCTCATTTTCATGTTTCATATTTGTATTTTGGGTTTTTACTATTATTTCTTACAAAATGATTAAAAGTAACAACACTTTAAACTCACCTCCATAACCCACGCCTCGATGAGCATTTGCACTCTGTCCAGGTGTGGCTGAATAAGCTCAAGGTCAGTGGTAGCTTCACACTGACATAACTCCAGAATCAGCTGAAACCACAAAGCAACAGTGTTTCAAAACCCCAAATTCACAGCAGTTACTACATGTATAATTATTAGCGGTTAATAACGGACTACTGCTCCTCCTCACCCGTGCTCTGAGGCCCAGGATAAGTTGGGCCCTCTGGTGAGTGGTGAGTAGCTCTGGAACGGCGCCTGTAACCATGGATACGAACTCTTCAAGCATCCCATAATCAGACACAACTTTCTGCTGGACGGTCTGCCAGATCGCTGCTGAGACCAGTCGGATTGGTGGGACAAGGAGTCGCAGAGTGGAGAGGGGAAGAGAGCCACCTGAACATAAAGAGCAGTGGGTTATCTCAACACAAGGGTCGTCTTGATTTACTGTCACTTCATCTTACTTGTGCATGTTGTTTTGTTTTGGGTTTTCTTTTTAGTTCTGAACTAGGCAGCATCAATAAATACATCATCAGCCCAGAGGACAGCAGATGCCCAAAGTGTGAGTGTGTGGACTGCTAGAATTAGGCTGAGTATATTTACTGATCATACGCTCTGCTACTGCCAATCAGCTTGCTGCTCCCTCACTACGAAGGGGGCACCGGCTACCGCTCCACAAAGTCACAACTGTTTGCTGTCCCGGCTCCACAACGGTGGAAAAAACTCCCCCACTGACATCAGGGCAGCAGAAACTCTACACATCTTCCATCGCAGACTGAAAGCACATCTGTACCACCTGCCCACCATCCAGGATTTATTAAATCAGTCAAACACTGTCAATAACACTGTTATACCAAAACATCCACTGTTCCCATTATAGGTTATACTTTTACAGTTTTTAATGCACCAAAGTTATTTAATATTATATTATATTATATATATATATACATATATTAAATATGTACATATCATCTGTCACTGTCAATATAAATCCTACACGCTGTATATACAGTATATAGACATGTAGATACTGTACACAATCATCCAGTCCATATATATCCATTCAGTATTTATTTCTTTGCACTATTTGTATTGTTTACAACTTACAGAACACTTGACTTGTATAGAAGTTTTATTTTATTGTTGGTCATTGGTGTTATATATATATATATAACACCAATGACCAACAATAAAGGTAAAGACAGATGTTACGTATAAGTGTGTGAAAAAATATATATAAATATATATACGTATAAGTGTGTGAAAAATAGGTAGAAATATACATATATAAATATACATATATTTTTTAAATATATTTTTATAATTTATTTATATTAATATATGTATTTATATATATATATATATATATATATATATATATAAATATATATATTACACCAATGACCAACAATAAAGGTAAAGACAGATGTTACGTTACGTTAAGTGTGTGAAAATTAGGTATATGTATATATTTATTTTTTTTATTTATATATATAACTATTTTTCACACACTTGTACGTAACATCTGTCTTTACCTTTATTTGTCCTTGTTTTAGCTATTATGTCTATTTTAGTGTACAATGCGAGCAATGCAAAAAACAATCCTTGTATGTGTGAACACATACTGAGCCAATAAAGGTGATTGTGAATCTGTTCAGACTGCACATTGCTGCTCATAAAATAAAATAAAAAATTCTAGCATATTTTTTTGAGTGGTTGATTTCCGGTTAGAATGTTGTTTAGCAGACTGATCATACTGATGTTTACATGCGCGGGAAAACATTATAGGCCACATTAGCAATATGGAATTAGGAAATATCGCTGTAAATTAAGCTACGGTGTGTTCTCCTCTCCATTTTACATCACGGGTCAACACAAACACAAGGTTTAAGGCTGAAGTTAGCTAAACAATGCTTCCTTCCTATGAATATCTGCGCGGCAACCGACAGCTAGCTAAGTTAGCTCAGCTAGCTAACTTACAGCTAACTTACAGCTAACATTAGCTCTAAGTTAAACTCACAGTGTTTCCATCAGTACAACATTACATTGTGAATAGTTACAATCACAATTACCCTTTGAAATACTAGTTTCCATCCCGTGTGTCCACAGCAACCAGGTGTAGATGTTCTGGGTTAGCGGGAGTTGTTAGACAAGTCGAGCGGGCTGTTAGAGAGATAACGCTACATCTGATCGACGGCTGGTCCGACGGTGTTTTTGGTCCGACGGTGTTTTGGTCCGGGTTGCCCTTGTCGACAGTTCCCAGCGAGCTCGAGTCATGTTAAACTCGTACGTGTGTCTTGCTCTCATTTATTCTGGTCCTGTAAAGTTACATATGAATTGTGGAAAGATGTCAATAATTTTATACTTGTTAACATTTTCTCAGATTTTGCACTGTACTATAGAAATATTATATTTGGTTGCTATGATTACAGTGACAAAGACAGTAATGCATTTTTTCTTATTAATTTAATTTTAATTCTCGCGAAGTTCCACATTCACAAGTGTAAATTTACCCCAAAAAAGCCTAATTTATTTTTATTTATGAAAGAAATGGATCTTTATCTGTCAACAATTTCTTCCTCACAAAACAAAAAAGCAATGAAAACAATGAATGTATGCAATATCTTTAAAGTTATTTATTTTTTTATTGTTTTTTTTATGTTGGTTTTGTTTCATTTCTGTTGTCCTTTTATGTTTGTCACAGCTCTTTGTTTATGTTTTCGCTATGCTTCTTCTGTATGTAAATGTTTTTAATGTTTTCTGCTGTTACTATGTATACTGTCATTTTGAAATAAAAAAAACAAAAAAACTCGATTGTGTGTTCCAATCCGCGTACTTCTGTATTATATATATATATATATATATATATATATTTTTTTTTTTAATTTATTATTGTATTAATACAGTATTATCTTTTCATTAGCACCTATTGGATTGTATCAATCTAATTTCGTTGTACTACACAATGACAATAAAGGGCTTGAATCTTGAATCTTGAAGTAATTATGGAATAAATAGTTGTATGGATTAATTGTGTAAAATATATAAATTAAGCAATAATCAGTGAAATTATTTTTAAAAAATGTATTAAAACTCAACTCATTCTTATACACCGTAATTTCATCATTCCTATTTTCATAATAACAGTTTTATAGGGGTTCATTTTTATGTGCATTTGCAATGAGTCTTTTATTTCATAATGTCACTTTTTATGCTTCTAATGCAACTCTCCAGCAAGCAAATTTAACAACAGCTACCAGATTTAGCCAGTTAGCTCATCTGATCAAATAGACACAAAATCTAATAAAAATCCCAATCTGGTCTATAAAAACAGTTTTTCTTGTTTTGTTTTTTTTTGTTTTTTTTTAAAACGGCATTTTGAGATGAAAAAATCTCATATGAAATCAAAAATGATATCCAATAAAACTGTTTTTATGAAAATTAATGATGAAATAACATTTGATATATGACTGATAATTTCTTATATTACTTCATGAATATATTCTACAAAATGTGTTCATACAGTTATTTATTTCGTAATGTCTTATGTATACACTTTGAAATTAATCAGAAATTAATGACAACTGCATGTTGCATGATCTACAAATAATGAGATAAAGATTTACAAACTTTTACAAACTCCTGTACTTTCTGAAAGTACAGGAACTTTCTGGTGGAGTTTGCAGGGATAACCGTTGCTGATTGGTGAAACACACACAACACCGCTGCTTCAACTTGTATACCGCTTCATTTATAAACCAAGGAAGTACTGTAGTATCGATTTAGGACCGTTTTAGAAGACGAGGGGAGAGCATTTCTCTGGGTCTGATAACATTAAAAGTAAAGTTAGGCTCTGCTGACGGCTTCCGAAGGTTATTTTCTGAGTGTTTCATGGCGTTACGTTCTAAATCACAAATAAATAACCATCAGCATAAAATGTCACCGGAATTTAATTTAGACCCTGGTCCTTGCAGTCGAAACGCAATAAGTTCCTCAAAAAGTTCTTAGTTCCGGGGGAAAGTTCCTGCGGTGGAAACGGGGCTTTAGACCTATACGTACCTGTATGTTTGTACGTTTATTTTCTAAATCGGTGGAGTGCTTTTTTTTAACATCATTTTAACCACAACATTGAGACAAATGTTTCCCATAAAGTATTTATTTGTGGTGGCAACATCATGCAAAAGCTCTGGAAAGAAATCAAAAGGAAACTCGGAATGATGCATGAAAACTAAAATAGAAGCAGATATGCCTTGAGAACCATTTAAGCTTCAGTGTAACAGCGTTCGTAGGATTGTGCTCGTCTCCGACAGGGAGATTTAATTCTACTGTTAAAAAAGTACGCACAACTACGGACTCTGTTAATTGAAAAACCAGGAATAAGATAAAACATAAATACACCTAAAAGAAAAACTTCCATTTGTGTCGTGATAATCCACATACAGCACATCACCAGTGAATTCACTCATCTCACACATTAAAAAAGGAGCCATCTGAAAAGAAAAAGCTGAGCAATGATGTATACTTACAGGCGATATATTGTCCTCATGGGTGATGAAAGGGGGTTTTCAAATGAAGAAAGCCATTTACAGTGATGGGAGTTCATTGGCGTCCCGTTTCAACCCTTTACTTCCATTCACACAAACTCATACTGGTCAATTTAGAGGGCATTTGAACAAAAATTGGAAAAGAGAATGTTAAATTATGGCATCTACATTTGAATTTATATTCTACCAATGGCACCGGAAACCAAAATAGATAGTCTTTATACATAGGAATGCATAGTGGTCAGAAATAGAAGAGCAAAACGTGAAGAATTTGACCACCAAAGTTATGAGGATTCAACAAATTCCTCCCCAAATTGATTCAGGAAAAACAATGCACATTTATTTTGATTGCAAATACTATTACAAACGCTCGAGTCAATAATATCCCACCACAAGAAGTCCGCTTCAATATCGTACAATGCCAAATCAAAGGCAATTTTACATCTTCAGCTCATATTCACCAATGTGTCGAATCTTCAGAGTACACATTTTTCTGTAGAAAACTCGCAGGTTTTTTTTTTTTTTCTTCTTCCTTTATACAGAGTAATAAAAAAAGTTAAGGCAAGATGCATCAAACAGAAATCCGAAGGCCGTGGACCGGCCTCTGCAGGTGTTCTGATTCCTCTGATTCTGGATCAGAAGAAAGGTGCAGCCAGCAGCTCCCGTTCGCTCTCTGTCTCAGGCATCTTACACTGGCGGGAGGGGAGGAGGAGGAGGAGGAGGAAGTGGTGGTGGTGGTGGTGGTGGAGGGTGGGTGGGGGTTGTCAGAGCAGAGGTGTCCGCTACCACTCCTCCTCCCCTCCGATCCCCCTCTATGAGTCTGCCAAAACACTCCTCTTTGGCACTTAAGCTGGCAGACTCAGCTTCTTTCCTTTGAGTACTGAAACGAGACAGGACGGCTTTAAGTTTAACACAGACCACACAACATGACAGCAAGAAAACGCACTGATCGACCTGCAGGTCGTCAAAGTCAGCCTTACTTATTGTTTCATATTAGTATTGGCTAGGGCTGTCAAAGTTAACGCGATAACGCATATTCGTTTTAACGCCACAAATTTCTTTTAGGTTGTAGCAGGCTCAGTTTTAAAGCTAGAGTGAAGATACTGGTATCATATGAAGCTAGAAAAACCTAAGGGATCCATTGTTACCAGCCACGTCATACTAAATTATCAGTATTTCCTATCACCCAATTTGATTAAGAGTCCTCCACAGTAAAAACAGCTTTTAGTTGATTTACGGTTAAGTAATCATCTAACTATAAAGCAAGGAATCTCTGTCTTAATGTCTGTGTGTCCTTTGCATATCGCAAGAACTGTTCATCCAATACACTTCACACTTGGCCGGTGTATTGCTGAGGACCCATGGACGTGCCGGAATTTGGTGCAATTTGGACACGCAATAAGTTCAATTTTAATAAACAAGCGGACAGTGCTCTGTGCAGCAGTGGGACGGGTCTTCAGGGCTCTTCAGACTGAGACGAGCATGTCGTCCACAGCAGGCAGACCGGGACTGATTGACTGTAGTTCACTTTTGCTGCTGGATCCTGGATACATTACATTGATGGTGGATAACTACCACAGGGTTGCCAACTTTTTGCTGGATATACTAACGTTACATAGATGCTGGATATAACGGTAGTAGCGATACAACCGGATTCTTCTTCACTTCTCTGGAGTCAACAAGAGTGGATAGTCAACTGGAAGCGAGAATCGAACCAAAGTGTATTTCACCGGTGTGACCGTGAGTAAGCCGCAAATTGGGTGTGTTTTTCCCCATAAGACTGTATTTCCCGGTGTCAGACTTGATACTAACTTATAATACTAATAATGTTTCAGACTGCAAAATACCTCCGCTAATTAAATCCATGCTCTTACTTTATAACCGCAGTGGTTATGTCAATACAAGCGACTAATACAGCTATGAGGAAATTACCTCCGCAAAGTGTATTTCACCTATTGTTTCTGACCGTGAGTAACCGTGACCTGGTCATGTTTTTTCCTGTGAAACAGAGTGTATTTCACCGGTGTATTTGACCATGAGTATCCGCAACTTGGGTGTGTTTTTTCCTGTGAACTAGAGTATATTTCACTGGTGTTTCTGACCGCGAGTAGTCGCGACTTGGGTGTGTGACGCAACTATGTCATGGCAGGTGTATTGCTCCGGACCTAAGGAAGCGCAGTGTTGAGTGTGAAGTTGTTTGTACGAGCGGTTCTCGTACAAAGAAAGCTGCAAGCAGCGACAGCGCAAGCTAAGCATTCGGCCTGTTCTGAACAGACATGCTTTCAACGGGCACTGCACTAGTTCTATTAAATGTGTAAGGCAGAATTGCTTGATACCTAACCAACTACCAGAACAAAAGAAATCACTGTTTTATAAAATGAAACCAAAATGCAGCAGCATTCACCTTTTGTTACATACAAATAGAAGAAGTCGCAGTAGAGGATGGTCTGCACCACCCCAGCGACAATGGCGATCATGTCAAAGAATCCCTCGAAGTAGAACCTCCATATCCAGTTGATGAGGTAGAGGGCTCTGTAGAGTCCCAGGAAGAACAGGTAGTGGGTGGTGATGGTCTCTGCCTCACCGGTCTTGCTGATCATGAAAAGCTGCGGCAGGATGGCCACCGACTCCAAGTAGATGGAGAATGTCCACAGAATCTAAGCCAAACAAGTTGTTGGTGGGGAAATAATGGGAGTTAGATGGAAAAGAGCACTGATATGTATTGACTGAATTCAAATACATTTGCATACTTGTCCTAGAGACGTTTTATCGTTTCCTGCTGAACAATATGACACTGTGCCAGAATCAGTGTGTGTGTTTATATAGATCATTTCGTGGTTGTAAACATTCCAAATGTGTGACAGTGTATTTCCTGTTGCAGTGCGAGGAACATGCAAAAGAAGGAAGGGTTATTAAATCCATTCTAATTTTGCAAGTGCCGGTATAAAGGTCCAGATTTATAGAAAATTTGGCGATTATTGGAAACATTATCGAGAGAGCTGGCTAACATTAGCCCTCCTGAATATTATTAAATATCATTAACAGTTTAATGGTTGGTTAGTTATTGATAACAAAGATGCTCTATTACAATCAAATACATGGGAAAAAAAACTACTGGCTTGGCAATGAAGTGAGTTCAGTGACATAATGACCCCTTCCTTCTTTTATATGTTCCTTGTTGCAGTGTATGTGAATGATATCAGCTGACAGAAAGTAAATACAGACCTAAGCTGTAGCCTAGCAATGCAATTCCGTTGAAACGGTACATATATATACATATATATATATACGTTTTGGCTGATGTTCAACTGGATGTTCCGCATGCCTTTATTCTTTTCTTATAAAAACACAGTTAGGCGAACGTATGAAGAGCCGGGGGCGATTACATTCCTACTGCAGTACAAGTTGAATCTAGCGCTGTGACGCCGTCGGCACAAGATGCTGATGTAGTCTACTTTTTAATTTACCAGAACGTGTCATAATGACAGGTTCAGCCAGTTTGCATGAAGTCAAACTGGTTTGAGGTCATACACTGGACCAGACGAGCGAAACCGGATGTCGATCGAACTCTGACGTGTACACAGACAGAGGGACAGAAGTAAAACTTGATTTGGTAATGATGTCATGTAAATCTGTGTATGACTGTGTACAACCAGAGTGACAGCTGTCTGGTGTAAATGGAGGTTAAATGCACATTGAGAAACATAAGCGTGTCTGCTGTGCTGTATGAAAGGTGCTATCAGAGTGCAGTATTTTCTGACCTCCAGGGGAGAGAAGTCATGGTTAACCAGGAAGGCCAGGCCACCAACGGGGACAACCAGGAACTCCACTCTGAATGTGTCGTGGTTCCCATCATAAGTCGCCTTGAACTTCACGTAGATCAGGTACACCGTGGCGTACGCAGCCCCGATGTAGATGATCTGAAAGACACAGAAAAAACAAGAAAGATAGAAAATACTCAGTGTCAGTCCCAGTGTGTGCTGATCTGTCATGAATGCAATTAACAATTCACACAAGTCTTCCATCGTCTTTTAGCAAACACAGGTGTGCCGGCTCTGTGTACTTGTTGAGCCTTAACGCTGTGTGTTTAGCGCTACAAGATATGAGAATGCGGGAGCAGCGTGCAAGTGTTTCACCTTCATGGTGGTGTTGTAGAGAGAGATGAAGGAGGTGAGCAGGTCCAGGTAGCGAGAGGTGAACACCAAGGCAAACAGGACCTGACTCTTTCCAGAAATACCTGTCGGGAGACAGCAGGGGGAACAATTTTACATCACAGAAATAGGTTTATATCCAACTTCTTGGCATTTAAACAGATAGTTCAGTTCACAGAATATACTCTTATCTAGAGGGCCATCCATCTATCCAGACCGTTTTGATGCAACTTGCTTATGTTTTAAAGCACCAGCTATAGCTCACCCTGGTACAATACATAAAATTACATTTGGTTTGTTGTGCTTAAACTTCAAGGAATGACATTTTAAAGCAAACAGTAACATATCTATCCAAATGCAATAACTCAGTTACTTACAGTAAACCACACACTGCCTCATAGCTCTCTAGTACTTTCTAACAATATTCCGATATTCCTGATCACTTTATCTCCATACAGGAGGAGCACAACTTTTTATTCATTCATAATCCATTGTTCACTTCCTGCAATTGAGGACGGAACCGGCCAAAACAAAAATATATGAATTAAAAAATGACTCAATAAATAAATAAATAAATATGTCATTAAATGTAGCAAAAATAATATTAAAAATAAATGTAGCCATTAATTAATTGATTGATTGACATAAATTGATATTTCATGATGACACACATAGAGTGACAACCGCCTCATTTGCATAATGAGGCAGAAATGCATACAGAAATGTAAAAAGAAATGTGTAAAGAAATGTATAAAGAAAAGAATACATAAATAAATTTGTTTGGGGAAATAAATAAGGGATGAAATGCAAAGGGAAAATTGTGCAGAAACAAATAAATGCATAAATACATACATTTAAAAATAAATATAAAATAAACAAAAAATGAATGCAAAAACAAACAAATAAAAAATGAAAGCAAAAATAAATAAATACAAAAATAAATGCAAAAATATAAAAATACATTTACAAATTAATAAAAATAACCATATAAATAAATAAAAGGGAAAATTAAACAGAAGAGTAAATAAATAGGATAATTAATACAAATATACATAAATAAAGAAGCAAATTAAAAAGCAAATATCAATTTGTGTCACATTTTATCAATTAATTAATGGCTACATTTATTTTTAATATTATTTTTGCCACATTTAAGGACATTTATTCATTTATGGTTCCGTCCTCCATATCCTGCAGCCAGCTTCTGTATTGACATTACAAATAAAATATCAGAGCCAAGACTAAGGTTGAAAAAAAGGTGAATAATACAGAAAATGGAAACTTTAAATTACAAGTAAATAGTTTATTATTCTGCTTCACTGGCATGTAATGGCAGTTATTTTAGTTTAGTTTAGGAGCATGCAATATTACAACATTACACTATAGCCCTCTAATAAGCAGTTGGTATTGTCGGTTTGAGAATGTCCGCTCAGTGCAACTCCACACTCTTCATCCTCACCTACACTTGTCGCTTTATCTGGTGTGTTATAGCATGGGACAACACATTCGCTCAGTCAACACCTAATGTCAGACTAGAGCCGAGGTGGGGGATGATCAGTGATAACTCCATTATTAGTAGCAAAACACAGTCTAGTGCTATCAGTTATTCTGCTAGTGACGCTGAGGTCCAATATCCAACCGTTTAGAACAGCTTGAACAAGATTGACTTGCACGTAGAGCTATCTGGTTTAATCTCAAGCAAACAGCATAATGACATAACTCAGCTGACTGACTGACTGCCTGCCTGTCTTGCAGTAATGCAGAATAGAATAGAATAGAAAGCTTTATCGTCATCGTATTAAATACAACGAGATTCAGAGTTGCCACTTCTGGTCAGTGCTTTTTAAAACAAATACTTGACAAGACGAAAATGAAGGCAGATAAAACATATAACAGGTAAAACACACACAGAGTTATAAAGCAAATAAAAACAGGTAAAGTAGATGTAATAAATAAATATAAACAGAAGTGTTACACTAGAGGTATAAAATATAAAAATAGATGTAATAAGATAAGATAAGATGAACCTTTATTAATCCCCAGAGAGAAATTCAGGTGTCAAAGCAGCAACATCAGCAAACAGAGTGAAACACAGGAGAGGTAAAGGTATACAAAAATTATAAAAACAATAATGGAGATATAAAAGATACAGAGTGAATGGGTGAACATAGTGTGTGCAGTCCGTCAATAAATAAATGTAATATGTACATATGTGCAGTCTATAAAGTGGTATATAGGATGTATAGTGTAAAGTAAGTGTTAACCAGTGGTTAGAGTCCAATGTAAACAGAGGTAATTGCACTTGTTAAAAAATAGGTAGGGTAGATGTAATAAATAAAATGTAAACAAAAGGTAGTTGCACTTGAGATGTATATTGCATCAAGGACATCAGACAAATGTATTTCCCATTCAGTGTATTAATATTGCACAGATTTATTGTTTGTTCAGCAGATACAGCCCTGACCTTTGACCCTTGGAAGAGCAGGAAAACATCATCATGACAACACAGCATGCTTACAATTCACTATTCCCCTTGCAACCCTTGCTGTGCTGCTGTGCATAATAGGAAATGCATGTATTGAGTCACTGACTGTACAGCTCCCAGCTGTCAACTGTGTGAGTACTCAGTGCTGCCACGTCAGAGAGGTCACACTGGGCTAACACAACGTATATGGGAGTAGTAGAAGTAGAAGCTAGCACAGTTTCCACCCAATAACAGCAAAGGACGAGGCCCAAAATGACAACCTAACACATGCTGTGGCCCTCTGGTCCCTAATGTTACCTGACGTCACTGCGTGGGGCCCATAGCACTGTCAATGCTATAACGTTAAGTTTCACAGTAGAGACGTTTTCTAGTTAAACTATAATTACCAGACAGGATATTCTGTGCAAAACAGGCTGTAATGCAAACTGTTAAGTAAAGGTTATGGGTCTACTTACCGGCACAAGACCTGGTTTTCCATATCTTTAGCAGCAGGATGATGATGGCTGCTAGGTGGGAGAGATCCCCGGTTAGCCTGAAGATGTTCATGTTTTATGGGAGCTCCAGCAGAGGTAACCCGATTTAAACTCTATTAAGAGCTCCGTCCGTCTCCGGTTACGATTAATTGATGAGCTGACAGTGTTGAATGACACCGTGACTACTAGAATAGACTGATTCTGGGCTTCAGAAGATGGGAAAATGGCGAGCAAAGCGCGACGTGGCTCCGGGACGTGGCCAAAGACAAGAGTAGCCAATGAGAGACGGGGAATGTTCGTGCGCTCAGCCAATCAGAGGACGAGGTTGCCTCATTTGCATAATTTATGCTTCATGAATGCTGCCTCCACGCTCTGTGGAAAATGCAGTAAATCCGAGTTTCGTCTTTCAGCTCGAGGTTGCTATGTATTGAAGGAGGCTGGGTTCTCTTCATACATCATCCATGGCTCATGGGTCACGTTTCATCAACGCGTCATATCTTTGGGGGTACAACACATGCGCAGTAAAGTCTAGTCTGCACTCGCCGAAATTGAACCAATCGCAACTTCAGTTACACTGCGCATGTGTTATACCCCTTACCCTCTAAGAACCGTATCCGGCGTGTCCTAGCCTCCTTGAATAGGCCTTGCCATGTACAAGCAAATGCACCAGGAAATTCATCCTAGCTATGTGGAACAGAGTAATATCTTAATTTGAACTAAAATAGGAGTAATGTTTTATCACTGAAGTGTCAATGTGTTATCAGGAAACAACTAGTCTACTTCCAACAATTTTGGTTTGTGGCTGATTTTACAAGTGCAAATACATGGGGATGAGCTTTACAACATTTAAAGGTCCCATATTATGCTCATTTTCAGGTTCATACTTGTATTTTGTGTTTTTACTAGAACATGTTTACATGCTGTAATGTTCAAAAAACCCTTTATTTTCCTCATACTGTCAGCCTGAATATGCCTGTGTTTACCCTCTGTCTGAAATGCTCCGTTTTAGTGCATTTTGACGGAATTGCAACGGAATTGCAACAGTATTGCGTTGCTAGGCAACAGCTTGGGTCCATGTGTACTTCCTGTCAGCTGATGACATTCACATCCACTGCGCCAGGAATAAACTGGGACACATTTAGAATGTTTACGTTTAAAATTGTGTCAGGGGTCTAAATATTGGATATTCGTGACATCACGAATGGGCAGAAATCCTGACATCTTGTTTCAAATGCAGAGTTTCTGAATACGGGCTGTGTGTATTTCCCTGTGGATTAAGTGTTTCGATACTTTCACAGTATTTATATAGGACTTAAGCCTTCTTTAAAATAAAAAAACATGATAATCTCACTTTTTTATAATATGGGACCTTTAATTTAGCCATTGAAGTCAGTGGTCTAGGTGACATTTTCTATCCCTGTTAAAAAGTTAAAGGTCTTATTGATAACATTTTTATGTAGACAAATATTTTAAAATATGCTATTAGTTTAAAAATTATTTAAAATATATATATATATATATATATATATATATATATATATCTACAGAGCCTTAAGAAAGGTGCTGAATAAAAGTATGGCTTTTCTTGAAAAAAAATTATGATTATGAATTAATCATTTTAAAAATGTTGGCGGGTCCAAAATTAATGTTTTGCTTATCTCTGTGAAAGATATCTGACGTTTGGTTCCCACTACTAACGAGGCTTGTGAGTTAAACAACGTTGGTATCACGTGGTATCTCTGGGTCGTCAGTTAGTGTGGCAAAAAACGCATAAATGGCTGAGATTGACAGTAAGTGTCTTGCAAAGACTTGTTGTGAAGTAAAAGCACTGGAACGGGGGAGGGAAAATGCAACATCTAGTAGATGAATGTTATCAACAGCACCTTTAAGTGAATGAAAGTCAAGATAAAATAAACCCTATTTTGGTGGGGTCCCTGGAACTCACTGTAGGATTCCTGGGAGTCTCTTGAACTCCGTTTGGAACCACTGCTACAAACTGACTGCAATTCAGACAGTTCTACAGCATCTAAGATCATCTCAAATAATTACACATAACATTCATTCAGTGACATGGACAAATGAGAGCTGAGAAATGCAGAAAATTAAGTATATTTTTTATTCTGGATCCCATGTTATACTCTTTCAATACAAATATTGCATTAATTGTGGCACATTTTTAGTGGTCCGTTGTGCAGCACTGATTCAAAGCGAGACCATGTAACTTCTGAAAGACAAAATAATGTCTTCCTCTTACAAGTAAAAATTCAAAAGCAATAAAATGTACCCTTGCTTAATTCAATACACCCAGGGGTTTTGCTGCTACAGTGCTACCAGTATATACGCTAGCTAATGTTCACGCAGTCAGTTTGGCAGCTGTATAGCTTTTTTTTTCTTGTGCTACAGTTGCACTATGTTTTCGCATTAAAGCAACACTAGTTAGTATTTTTCATATTAAAAATGGGCCAAATGACTACATGTAATGTGAAAGGGGTCGCTCATAGTGAGCGTAGTGACCCAACTTTGCAGCCCCCCTCAGCTCTACGGAGCCTCCTAGTCTATTTTGTGTCTTTATTTTGATTTTACGGCCCGCAACTTTGCAGTTAAAACACTGCAGACCACTGATTGGTCAGAGAGAACCGTCAATAGAATCGTCACTTGCATGACATGGGATATCCTGCACAAACCTGCCATTTTTAATCAGTCAAGCTACCATCAATAGCAACCGCAATTTTTTTTATTCACTCAACCCAAATTAAAAAAAAAAATGTCAGCCTGCAAAACCATGCCATGGTCAATTGACAAAGTGCAGACATTCCTCTGTTTGGTTGCCAATAAAAGGATCCAGCAAGGGGCAACTCGCAATGAGAAGGTCTGCCAAGAAGTCTCTCAACTGTTGGCTGCACATGGTTACCAAAAGACATTCCAACGTTGCAGCGAAAAGCTAAAATTACAGAACTATCAAGAACCACAACGGCCGGAGTGGTTCCAACAGAAAAAGTTGGAAGTGGTACAACCAGATGGATGCAGTGTATGGCCACAGACTGGCGAGTAATGGGAGGGAGGATGGCCTTGACTCGTTGTTGTTGTTGGAGTCCAAGATGGAGGATCATAAGGTTTTTTTTTACATTAATTCCGTACTCAGCTTGAAAGCTTTGTTTTCTTTAGTTGGCTAGCTATTGGAAAGCTCACTTCTAACAACCAAGATTATTTTACTCTTAAACTTGTGTAAAATCAACATGTCGATGACAATTGCTTTAGAGGCCGTACACATGCTGCGTCTTTTGCACGCTCAAATCCATTGTTGTCAATGTAGACGCACGGCAGGCACGCTCAAACACGGGGGTGACGCCGTCACTATGCGCAATTGTTCCCAAGCACCTATTTTTCAGGGCGCTGTGCCCCGAGATGAAAATAGTTCAACATTTGGAACGCTGCTTTTTGCAGATGATGTGGTCCTGTTGGCATCATCCGTCTGTGACCTCCAGCACTCACTGGATCGGTTCGCAGCCGAGTGTGAAGCGGCCGGGATGAGGATCAGCATCTCTAAATCTGAGGCCATGGTTCTCAGCAGGAAACCGATGGATTGCCTACTCCGGGTAGGGAATGAGTCCTTACCCCAAGTGAAGGAGTTCAAGTACCTTGGGGTCTTGTTCGCGAGTGAGGGGACTATGGAATGTGAGATTGGCCGGAGAATCGGAGCAGGGGTTAATCATTTTAGTTCAGGGCTACCCAGAGCTTTATGTTCTGTACCACGGACTATTTTACTTGCTTCACCCTTTAAGCCCAAGAAGGTCACAACATCCGGTTGAAAGGTCAGCCAGACTGACACAGACAAATCGAGCAGTAAAGCTACTGTGAGGGATTTACGGTGCTGGAATACCATTTATCTTTGTCTTGACTTTGTTCAGTTTAGTCAGTGAGGCTTTTATTGCGAAATTACCGCAACTTCTTCATCGTCAGCACGCAGGTTTTAGTTGCTTAGTAACGGCAGGTGCAACAGCAGTGCAACCTCCGAAGCACCTTGGATAAAAGGATGAAGCCGCACGGCTGGCGTTTTCCACGTGTTTATTGACGCGGCAGGAGCCCTGATGAGGGGCTATGATATACAGTATATGATATTTTTCTCAGGAGTCGGTGGCAAAAACACAACTCCAATGAATGCTAATGTTGCTCCTGCCAACAAGTTTGCCATAATAATTGTTTTTGCGTGATAATATGTTAGTGTTGTATTTTCAACTTGTTGTGCTGCCCCTTAGCGGTGAAAAAAAAATCAATAAATGCAATTTTAAACATTAAGATAGTAGCCGCTGTTTACCAAAAGTTACATAGGCTCACTTTAAGAAGGCCTCATATTATTTTTCGTCGTCACTAATAGCAAGTTAAAAAAAAAAAAATAGCATTAAAATACAAAAAGCCCAATTCAGAATGGTTAAATCAAACGTGTGCATACACCAATCCTTTGCATTAGACACTGAAGTGCAAATCCAACCATGATTATTCCCATTACAGAATGATGAAACGCTAACAGTAAACACTTTCCCACAGATAACAGATTTTTTTACAACAAACACCTACTGCATGGTAACATATCAGTTATTTTTCAGCTTAAAAAGTAGAGGTATCACTGTCACACAAGATGGCTGGTAAATGTAGGAACTACAGTACCTGAGCTTCACAGTTGACTGAACATTTCTAAAGAAACACCGTCAGAAATACTCTGTTTTATGAATGAAGCTGTTGAAAATTGCACTAAAATCCATTCAGGAGTGACCTACCGAGATCAAGTTAGGTTAGCAGGGCCTCTGAGAGTCCCACAGTACGTTTGGTATTCAAGCAGACTCTGAGCTATCCTCGGAGGCCTTGAGAACAAAAACTGCATCGTCGAGAACGTAGTAATCGTTGTACATGTCCCCTTCACAGAGGTATGGCAACCGGGTCACGGCCTCCACCTCAAACCCCGCCCTTCGGAAAACCTCATTGGACATGTTGGTTACTTGCTCCTCCCATGTTTTTCCTTTTACTCTTACGTGTTCTGTGGGACGCTGCCATCTTCCTCCTAATAATAAATACAGACAGAATGTTTTTTTATCAGGATCACAGAGGAAGCATATTAAACAATATGAGGCAAGTTGTACGGATTCCCAACTGACCGACTTCCACATAAGGCTGGAAGGGAAGCACCGCGGCCAGGATGAGTCTCCCTGTGCTGGGAACCAGCGATCGCTTGATGTCCCGCAGGAGATCAAGAGGGTCGTCACAGCGGTCCAGCAGGTTCAGACAGCTGATCATGTCATACTGGAAATCAGTCTGCTGCCACTCATCGATACCCAGCACTCTAAGCGCGACAGAAAAACAGTGTTTTCAGATGGTAATAAAAAAAATTACTTGAAAGGATGAATGAAGATTAGTGCGGTGGGATTGAGTTTGAATCTAAACAGTCCTATGATTTACTACTCACTTATAATTCTTCCTCTGAAGATGCCATTTCATGGGTAATGAGACCTCAGTTGCATAGACCTCTCTGAAATGGGCTCCCATCACCTCTGTGACCCCTCCATCCCCAGCCCCGAGGTCCAGGAGCCTCTCAGACTTCCACTCCGGGCCGACCCGGAGCAGCCGCTGGAACTGCTCCGACGAGAACACAAACATAGAGCCACGACCCAGAAACCTGGAGACAGAGAGCACCGTCAGAGGAAGATATACTACATCAGTGGGTCCCAACCTGGGGTCCGGGCCCCCCTTAGGGTGGGTGACAAAGATCACAGGGGGTGTGCCAGGATTTGTCTGCTCTGAGGTTGTCAAAATTTGATTGATTTTTTTCCCTACTTAGTAGCAAAATCTAACGAAATATTCAGTTTCAGTCCATATTTGTTGGCGTTTAGCCTTTCAAAAACAACATTTTTCACTGCGGTCAGCTTTTCTTCGACACAAGAAGGGGGGGATTTAAGGAAAATAAGTTGGGAACCACTGCACTGCATGGTGAAACGGAGACGGAGATGTGTCTGCACTACTCACCCATTAATAGAGGTGCGTGAGACCAGCGGGCCGAGGACCGTCGATACAAAAGAGTGGTAGAGCTGGGTGAACAGCCAGCCGGACTTCTCCACGCTCCGCTTGAGAAAAGCCTTGGTGTCGGAGTCCAGGTGGCTCTGGACAAACAGGGGTCGCACCGATTCTCCGAGCAGGTCTGGACCGCACTGGTACCACTACAACCACAGGGACAAAAACAATTCAAATTTAAGACAAAGAGAGAATTGAAGACATATTTACAGAGGGAAACATGGATACTTGGATTGGATCTACTTCCTTAACACTGTGTACCTTCATGGCTTAAATGTGGATCAAACCTTGCCTGTAGGCTTATCTTGTAACTGTATACACATGTTGCTTTCATTGGATAGTTGTTAATGATTTTATACATCTATGAATTATATCTTTTTTTCCCCCCATTATCTGAATTTTATGAAGTTTAATGTTCGTGCAAATAAAATAATATTAATAAAAAACCTCAGGCTGTCATGATATCAGATTTTCACTACAAGATTATAATGGCCAAAAAAATTCACAATAACGATATTAGCGTGATATGTATGGAAAATTGAATAAATAAATAATGCTAACCGTCAAATTTATCTTCATTCATCTATCTATTGAATTCAACTGTTTATTGTGCTTTTTGTCTCTTTTGGCAAATGAATTACACTCACAATACGAGTGTAGGGAGGTGGAGAGAGAGTCTGTAACCATAACTGTACAAAAGTGTGATTTAAGAGGATTATTTACACAATATTATATTTGTGTATTATTGACATATCAATATTTCATTATTTTTCTTTTTTTTTAAATATCACAGTTATCGTCAATACTGGCATATCACATCACCCCCCACACAACTATTCTTGCAAATTGCCAAGACAAAGGTATAATTAAATGTTAGCTTATTATTAATTACAGTACCCAGGTATCTGTGGCTCTGAATTTCGGTATATATGTAAATAATGACGGTATATACTTCATCATCATGAACTCTGGTTACATGATAACCAGACATTTGCACACTGTAGTTTATTTATGACTGTGTTTTGTCAGCTTTTCGAAAGGAAAGATGAGCAAATCCTGCAGGAGAGTCAAGTCTTTTTTTTCTTTTGTTGTACGCTAAGATAAAAATGTGTGTGATGTTTATCTTGCACTGACTGAAGTCAGGCTGGTATTTATCTGCACCCGTTAACCTCGAAACCTGTAACACTTGAAATCCTTGTTCTCGGGAACCTTTAGTTTAGTTTTACAGTTTTGAGTCTTTTGTTTTTTTAACTCCAGTGTTGTCTCATGTGAGGCAGTGTTTCTACTAGAACATGTTTACATGCTGTAATGTTAAAAAAACAACTTTATTTTCCTCATACTGTCGGCCTGAATATGCCTGTATTTACCCTCTGTCTGAAACACTCCGTTTTAGCGCATTTCGACGGAATTGCGACGGAATTGCAACAGAATTGCGTTGCTGGGCAACAGTTTGGGTCCATGTGTACTTCCTGTCAGCTGATAACATTCACATACACTGCAACCAGGAATAAACTGGGACACAGTTAGAATGTTTAAAACTGCGTAAAGGGTCTAAATATTGTGTATTCGTGACATCACGAATGGACAGAAATCCTGACAGCTTGTTTCAAGAGCAGAGTTTCTGAATACGGGCTGTGTGTATTTCCCTGTGGATTGAGCTTTTCGATACTTTCGCAGTATTTATATAGGACTTAAGCCTGCTTTATAATAAAAAAACATGAAAATCTCACTTTTTTTATAATATGTCTCCTTTAACGGTGGACTGCATAGGACCCTCTTATCTTGCGTCTCATACAAAATTCCAAATAAAAATCAAATAGAATAGAATAGAAAGCTTTATTGTCATTGTATTAAATACAACGAGATTCACAGTTGCCACTTCTTGTCAGTGCTTTTTAAAACAAATACTTGACAAGACTAAACGAGGCAGATAAAACATATAACAGGTAAAAACACACACAGTTATAAAGCAAATAAAACAGGTAAAGTAGATGTAATAAATAAATATAAACAGAAGTGTTACACTAGAAGTATAAAAGATAAAAATAGATGTAATGTAAACAGAGGTAATTGCACTTGTAAATAAAATAGGTAGGGTAGATGTAATAAATAAAATGTAAACAAAGGTAGTTGCACTTGAGGTGTATATTGCTCAAGGATATATTGCACAGACCTAAATCTAACCCAAATCTAACCTGTGCAGCTTGCTAATTGGAAAAGATGCACACATATGAGTCTAGTCTTAATTAACTGTGGTTAGTCTCTCAAAACGGTGCACCAATTGTGACCATACAGGTTCATCTACAGGACTGATTAATTAATAATAACTCTACATACCTCTTGTGTCTCGATCGCGGCTGCCTCGTTCTCGCTCACCATGTTCATGAAGAGTGATCTTGCCAGAGGACTGCGGACGTACTTCCCTGTCCACATCCTCCTCACGGAGAACAGGAAGGCGACGTAACCCAGCAACCACCCTACAAAAACCAGTGTCCTCAGCTGTAGGTGACACATAATGGACAACAAGTCTCAGTAGGACAGACGAGATAAGACAGGCGGCTGCAGCCTTGAAGAAGAAGAAGAAGAAGTGAACAGACTGGGCCAGTGGATGTACTTAATATTAGATGATGGTGATAGAGGTGAAGGTAATGGCAGCCAATAGTAAAGCAACACGCCAGTTCATGTCTCCAGTTCCAAGAGACCAGAAAACAAACAAACCTGGAGGTGTGGTGGGTTTAAGAGAGCCGGCTGCTATTTGCTCTCCATCTTAGTCTTATGAATCCATTGTTCTATATAAAGTCTTACTGTTACCCAGATAGTATTTCACCTGTGTGTGGTCACTGCCCATTATGACAACAAAGAAGTCACTTCCGCATATTCTGCACTTCCTGAGTAACCGCTAAATGCGTCCCCAAGGCCTGTTGAAGGAGGTTGAGACCATGGATGTCTGGGGGTACAACACATGCGCAGTGTGACTGAAGCTGCGGTCGTCTTCTTCTTCTTCTTTGGGGTTTTTATGGCAGCTGGCATCCTTTGTGTTGCATTGCTGCCCTCCTCAGGTTGTACCCGTCCACTACCCCCCTACTCATCTACAGTCTCTTAAAGCTGAAGTAGGCAGATTGGAGCAAATATGATTAAAAAAAGTTATTTTTATAAAACGGTCGCTATATCATGACAGTAGTACATGAAACAGGTAACCTGAAAAAATCATGTTCCTCTGTGTCCTCTGGTGCTCCTAACGGCATCTGCAAGATTTCACAGACCGGAGGAAAACAAGCAGTCAGAGCCGAGCTGGGATCTGCTGTCCATCTGCTGTCTTTGAGAGCCGGCTGTCAATCTCTCGCAAACTCTGACCAAACAGTCAAACTAGGCAGCGCTGATCAAATATGAAGAATCATCTTGTAGTGCACGGTTTAGCTGTAAAATGAGAAAGTTTGTGATGCGGCAGCCATGTTGAAATCTCTTGAAGGAACGCCAAGTACCGGTCACATGACCGGAGCACAGCCAGTAGGAACGCTCTCTCTCTCTTAAATAACCTATGATTGCTCAAAGTCTCCCGTCACGGGCTAGATTTTCTAAAGCCTGAAAACAGAGCCGTGAGGAGGTGCAGAAGTCTAGTTATCTCTCAGAACACTTGAATTACAATATGCTGAAAGGTTATTATGGAATTTTTGCCCAATGATGCCAAAAATATTCTGCCTACTGCCACTTTAATTTATCCAGTGTTGATCAGAAACCTAAAAATTACCTTTCTCCCCTCCACCCTATTCTCCACTGGTGCCACCCTCTGCAAACCTGCTAATATACTCCGTCTATTTAACTCATACTTTGTGCATGAAGTAAGTACATGTTCAACTGTCTCCATGACCGGACACTCGCCACAGTGTCCAGTAGGGTGTTTTCCAATAATATGTCGTGAGCTGTTCAATTGGCAGTGCCCAATTCTTAGTCTGCTAATTATAACCTGTTCTTTTCTGTTTTTACCATGACTTCTTAACCCTCCTACTTTATTGTGGATTTTATGTAAATGTCTCCCTTTGGACTCTCTATCCCAGTGCTGCTGCCACTGTTTGTTGACCTCCCTCCAGACGATGTTTTTCCCTCAGATTTTTAAAGTTTTATACTTATTTCAACCTGCTCTTTCATGGTCACCTCCTTTGCTAACTTATCTTCCATCTCGTTTGAGTTTGTGAACAATATGTCGTACACTAGGTCTTGGTGGTATTTGGATGTTCCTGATTTAATGCTTGACAGTGATGAAACTGAATCACTACAAATGAGTATTTTACTTTCTCTCATATCCTACGCCCACTCCAATGCTAACAGAACAGCAACTAGTTCAACCGCATAATATGCACTCAAGTAATCTCATGTTCTCCTATTAAACCCCATCTGGTGACTGGGTATCATCACTGCTGCCCCTGTTGCCTCTGTCTGTGGATTCTTTGATCCATCTGTAAAAAGCTGTACATGATCACTGTACTTCCTATGCCTGTGACTGTAATACTCCTGGATTAGATCTGCTGTCTTATTTCTTTGCTTAATATTCAGTAGTTCCATGTCTACATTAGCATTTTGCAGCATCCAGTACGGTCTCTCAGGCCACACCACTGAATTTTCATTTGTTCTGCTATGCCCTCGCCTACCCATCCAAAACTTGTTTTCTTTGCCTTCCCCCTCTTCCAACAAGCCTCCAAGACCCTCTTAGTTGGATGACACCCATTGTGTCCACTCAGGTTTAACCAATAATTGGCCATCAGCTGCTTCCTACGGAGCCACAGTGGCATCTCTCCTGTCTCAATTTGAAGTGCACACACAGGTGCAGTTTTCACACCCCCTAGGCACATCCTCAGCGCCAGGGCTTGAATAACATGGAGGTCCGACAGCACAGACTTTGCTGCTGACCCATACACAACACACCCATAATCAATTCTCATCCAGATTAATGCTACATATATATATTTCAATGATGCAACATCTGCTCCCCATTCCATCCCTGCCAGACACCTCATAACATTAATTACTTTCTTACTTTTGTTCACTATACTCATTATATGCTCTCTCCATGTTAACCTGGGGTCAAAATGAACCCCCAAAAACCAAAAACATTTTACTCTCTCTAACTTACTTCCATATAAACTCAGATTCATTCCTTCCTTTACTTTCTTGTTTGTGAAGAACATGACTTTAGTTTTTTTCCACCGAAAATTTAAAACCCCATTCTGTTCCCCATCTTTCCACTTGTTTTATTCCTTCTTGTAGTTTCTTAACTACATATATGCCCCATACTCCTTCCCCTCTTCCACAAAGCCCCATCATCCGCAAACAGAGACCTTCCCATCTCTGCCGGAACACCTTTAAATATATCATTTATCATAATTGAGAATAATGTAGGATTTATAACACCATTTTCTACAACATGGCTTTCTGAAAGCTCTTAGCCTATCTTAACCTGGATGGGCCTTCCACCTAAAATATCTATAATCCAATTAAAAATGTTTCCCTCAATTCCCATTTGATGTAGCTTGATCAACAACCCTTTTCTCCATAGCATATCATACGCCTTTTCCACATCAAAAAACGCTGCCGCCACTGACTCTTTATTAACCTGGTCTTTTCTGACCTCATCCTCTGAACACACAACTAGATCCATTGTGCTCCTGCCTCTTCTAAACCCACTCTGGTATGCAGCCACCAAGCCCCTCCTCTCCAAAAAGTACATAAGCCTCTCATTAACCATGCGTTCCATTAATTTACAGATTATGTGATGTTAGGACTAGAATAACTTGACACACAGTGCTGAGCTGCATCTCAAATTAATCTTCAGGTTCACAGCTTTCAGATTCTATGTGACATCTATTGTTGACCTGCTATCTCGCCCTAAAACCCCCCTGACCTCCCTAAAAAAGATCAAATGGGTCTATTGTGGGTCTCAGAAGGTTAAAGGGGGTTGAGGGGCTGCATTGAAAGGTTTATAATTGAGCACTGCTTAGTAATATCTTGTGAAATAAGACCAACTTTGATTCTTGCTTCTGCTGGAATATTTATTTCTTACAGGTATGTGTCAATCATAACCGGCGATGTACAAAAACTTCATTCATTCAACATTTTCACTAATACAACCACAGCATTCACCTGGAGTGACGGTCAAAATACTATTTGTGCTCCTCCTCCATCTGGCAACACTTGTCACCTGCATTAAGGTTCCTACCCTTAAAGAAAAAAAAACAACACAAGGGTGCCACCTACTGGACCATTTTTGATCAATATAGCCATAACTCAAACCAATAATACCGTTGTAATGGTGGACACCTGTTCCTCAAAGACAGAAAACTCCTTATTTCAGTCAAAGTATCCAGTGTTGTTTCGACAGAAGAGGCAATCTGCTCAAACTTACAGTTCTGTGAGAAAGTTGCTATGCTCAAGAATATACAGTCAAATACAGTCTATAAAATAAACACCATATACAGTCATTCACAATCAAGACTGCAAAAGGTTAGACTCTAATGGTCTGTCTATGAGAAAGATTGAGAAACAGGTTTCTGTACATCAAGGTAGAAAGGTGGAAAATACTTCATTTAGGTTTTTTCAATCATTTTAATCCCAAACAAATTCATATTTGATGTCTTTCATTTTGTCTTTGTAAGCAGCATCAAAGTACTCTCCGTCTGCCACTGTTAGATGATTTTTCCAGTCTCCGGCAATTCCTGAAACACAACATGCAAAAAGAGGAATCATAACGACATTGTGTGTGAAATGAGATCCCTATCTTAAATTGTGTTATTTAAATGTAATTTCTATATTGTATTAAGTCTGTGCACAGTCGTATACGTATAGGTAGTCAATCCTAGTTAATTTCCTGTATATAGATAGTGTGTTTGGCTCTATGAATTGCATCCCATAACAGTGGAATTGAGATAGTACTGTATGTATTATTCATTAAAACTCACCCTTCCTGAGAAATTCAGACTTTGTCTGGTCCATGGATTCAAAAGTAGAGTAGTTGGACATGTTGTTCTTCTTCATGTTCTTGAACAAACATCGGTCCGCTATCTTCTCTATCACCTCAGCGTCCAGAGATTTCTGCAAGAACTGAGCGATTCTGGCCACAGGTTCCCTCAGGTCCTGCACCACAGAGAAACAAAGATTCTCACTCTGTGTTGGAGCCATTTTTATTTTATTCTCATTTAAAGGGACTCTACGTAAGAATCAGAAATTGCTTGTTAACACCTGTTGCCGTTAAGTCAACGAAAGTCAGCGTCCTGTTGCTCGCACTTGTGCTCACTCTACATAGACATGAACGAGCATCGGTCAAAACAGAGAGGCGACACACGTCAGCTTAAACCACAATATCACTCTATATTTCACCTGCTTGGCAGTAATGTTAAGAGACAAGTAGAGTCCTCTTTTTCTAAAATGATTACATTATGCGCTGATTTTATTACATTATTCAACTTTTTATTTTGCTAAATTTATAATGTAATAATGCTCTCATAACGTAATAAGTTATTACATTGTGAACATAGCTGTTATTACGCTCAAGGTTTTATTACATTATGTGCTGATTATTACATTATGAGTGGCTACACACAGCTATGCTTAATTACAGCCTCATAGAGCCGCTTGCGTGACTGTAGACTATTAGTATTGTTCAAACCTTGAAGCAGTTTTGAGAAGTATTGTTGAATATCTCACCATTATCATCTCTTCATAGGACATGTGTATTATGTGCTCGTTATCTTCAGCATTCAGCCAGCTCTTTACGTGATCAAACCATGAGCCATACACAGCTAGAAGGAAAAGAAAATCACAAACGCTCCATTATCACGAGTGAGCTATAACTTAGAACATTCAGGTCTTTGAACAGAAGTTCACGTTAGCCTAAATCTTATCAGTATCTTATTGTCATTTAAATCTTATTGTGACTCCATCAGTCAAGGACATACAGTTCAGGTTACTGTCTCTTACTGTATTGTGTATTATGATTTAAAAAAAATTGAGAACAACCTTTTCCATCAAGGAACTTGTGGAGGAACTCGCTCTTTGAGTCTGGGTTGACCAAGTGGCTGGCCATCCCATAATAATGAAAGGCAGATGTTAACACATCTTTGGGGTTTCTCACGACATTGATGACCTGAAATGATGTTGTCACATTCATCATTAACTCAGCTATTTCTATGAAAGGTAAAATGTGCCAATCAAAAGAATGATGATAATGACCATGAACATAAACTATATGGCAGATTTACCCTTGGCTTAACTTCAAAGAAAGATGGAGGCATCATGTTGTACTGGATATGTGTAGTTAACAGTCGTGGAGACGGCCTCTCTTCAAGGTTTAGGATGCAGGCCTGAGTCTCCTCCAGCCAGGGAACACAGTCCCAGTTAGGAAGAGTCTCAACAGAAGCTGGATCTCCTCCACTCACTATCAGAGGGACAATCTCCTGCATCCAAGTCGTACCTGAGTAGGACAGCAGAAATGTTCTGAAATCTGTAGTTAGACTTTAAAATGTAGAATTATTAGTTTATCAGTCCCTTCAAGATTTTGCAGGCTTTTTGGGGGGATTGTTGTGGCCTAAAATGCCTGATTTCACCGATCTGACTTTTTCAGTCCCGATACAGATAGCGATACCGGTGCTTAATGTATAAAATGTATGCCTCACTGAGAGAAAGTGACTGGGATCATTCTTAGGCAACATCGGGGACAGACAAGTGACGCAGGAAGTAAAGTAGATTAGAGTTGAACAGTTTTACTCCTGACTTGTTTAGGGTTATGTTTAGGGAATTTTTGTTTCCAGCACTGCAATCTTCTGTAAAAGTTTGTGGTAGTCATCCGTGGAGAAGGGAGGCATCTTGCTGCTAATTAGCTTTAATGGATGGTAAATGGACTTGCATTTATATAGCGCCTTTCTAGTATTCCGAGCACTCAAAGCGCTTTACACTACATGTCAGCATTCACACACACATTCATACACTTCGTGAGCAATTTGGGGTTAAGTTTCTTGCTCAAGGACACGTCGACATGTGACCCGGAGCAGCCTCTGATTGGTGGACGACCTGCTCTACCCTCTGAGCCACAGCCGCCCTAGCTTTAGCCAAGCACCTCGCTCCCGTTTGTGATGGAATTTTCTTTCAATTTCTCTCTCCTTGGTCTCTCTCTCTCTCTCCCTCGTGTTGACATTATTGTTTTGGATTCCTGTCTAGGTTATCTGTACAGCTGTGTCTGTAGTAGAGGCATAGAGGCAGTCGCTGGGGCAACCATGGTCAGAGATGCCAGAGGAACCGAGTAGGTCAAAACATGATAAGGATAAAACACTGAGCACCAGGGAGGAAGGGCAGAGTTGTGAGGCCTTCACGCAGAGAGGACACCAAATGTGGAGGGCCTGACAATTGCTCCTTGATCAAGCTTCAATAAACGTAAAACTCCGGGGCCTCTTCCTACCTGTCGACTGAGTTAACCTGAGTATCGGAAAATCCACAACACCGTTCACTATAGTACAGGCTTGTGCTGCTGATAGGCCACGCTCACAAAGTAAAACAGTTTTTAGAAATAGTGGTAGCCTTCAGTTTCTTTCATACATGAAACTCCCAGTGATTTATAAGTTTCCAAGACCCACTTTCCAAAACATTTCGTAGCGAAAGACAAGCATTGCAATGAAAAAAATGAAAGCAAAGCGGAGAGCAAAGCGTCTGTCAGCAAGGAGAGAGAGAGTAGAGAGTACTACTTCTGCATATATTGGTTGAAATATTGATTCTGACATTAAAAAATTTGATTTCAAAATTGTACAAATTTTTCCCACCCCTAAGAATTAAGATTATTATTTTCATCTTTCGGTCATTACGCTACAATATACAATAATACACCAATTTTAGCTTCTTTTCATTAGACATTTTCTCATTTACATTGAGAACGTGTGAGTACTTTACTACTTCTTCAAGATACATGATGATGCACACAGTAAAGTAAGAATGACTTCTTACCCGACTTGGGATACGTTGCAATGATGATATCATCTGGCCGAAAAGAAAACTCCTCAAAGTATTTCAGGCTCTGTGGAGAGTGCAGAGATGAAGGGACATAGATCCCTTTGTAAACTATGTATAACTCTGCCTCAGTCATAGTTCAGAGCAACAATGAGCAGATTCACAGTAGTTGTTGTCAGCTATAGGCACAGGCAGGTGTGGAGTGTGGAATTTTTGGGCTTATCCTTAATGGTGATTCGACGAATGGGACCTTTTTTTTTTATACAGGTTAGACACGTTTCACAATGGGCCTCAGTCATAGTTCTGTGGTGGAATGTTGGGGTTTGTCTTTGCTGTCGACTTGTTGCAATTCCACAGAGACCACCTGTACATTATAATTAGGTTTGGGGTTGTCATGCATCAACTATCTGCTTCAGGCTCTTTTAGTGACCTTACCTTACCTAACATGCTTTTTAGGAGTCTACTGACACTGGTTAAGGCTAATAAAAATAACATTAATTTTGTAAAAGTGAACATATTAAACAATGATAGGCTAATTATGCCTAAATAAATTTCATTTTTAAAATTTGAAAATCCAGCCTCCACAGTGTCTGCTTAGAAATATTCTGGGTGTTGCTGTTGTTGTTATTGTATACTGTACAGATTTTAAAGCCCCTTGAGGCAAATGTGTGATATGTGATATAGGGCTATAAAACTGACATGACTTGACATGTTCAGAAGCAGCCTGATGCATTCACACATAACTCTCCCGGGCATTATATTACATACCGTAAGCTGCTTTTTGCGATAAAAGGTTTTGCTATTGATATTGATGTAGGCGATTCTGGCCTTGGTTTAACTTGGCATCGAAACCAAGTTTTGTGGTATTTACTACGCCTAACTTGCTTTTAACAGCTTCTGTTTTCATTTGCAGCAATTTAAGAAAAATACAATTTTTGTTCCTCTCCGGGAACCATCACCTTAACGTGGTGGAGAGGTTTGTGTGTCCCTATGACCCTGAGGGCTGTGTTGTCTGGAGCCTGGTGCTCCTGGTAGGGTCTCCCATGGCAAATTGGTCTCAGTCAAGGGGCCAGACTAAGAAGAAATGGGTTTTCTCAGGAGGGTGGCTGG
>CAKALU010061121.1:1151-25385 GCA_916700995.1 Hozukius guyotensis
AAATGGCCATGCCAGTTTTTCCTCGACAAAATGTAGCGTAAGTTTGGGGCGTTATTTAGCCTCGTTATTTAGCTAGTATGACATGGTTGGTAACAATGGATTCATCAGGTTTTCTAGTTTCATATGATACCAGTATCTTCACTCTAGCTTTAAAACTGAGCCGCTACAACCTAAAAAATCAGAAGTTGCGTTAATGCGTTAAAGAAATTAGTGGCGTTAAAACAAATTTGCATTGACGCGTTGTTATCACGTTAACTTTGACAGCCCTAATTTGCACTAAATTAAAAATACTACTAATGAAAACACAATGATTCTTATTATTATACATACTTGTTAATATTATATTCCATTTCTGCCAATAGATCCCCCTAAATGTTGCACACTGTTCCTTTAAAACCAATCCAAAGCCTTTAAATAATCCAACAGTACAGTAAAGGCTGTCAGTAATATTTTAGAAGTAACTCCAGCGTCCTGCAGTAATCTGTGAAGATCTCTTCGGTTCTCCTGCTCTGCTGTAATGTGAAGCTCATTTGAATACAAGAAAAGAACAGCGAGATCTGTGTGAAAATTCACAGCCGACGTGTGAAGATTGTTCAAGTTTCATCTTCACAGGAATGTAACTATCACGTCTCTTTGTTCTGCTCAATGAAAAACATCCGTTTTATGAAGAGAAAATAATGTAATGAAGTGAACAGTCTTACGGTTTATTGTCTTAAATCCTCTTTTAGTAACCACAGTGCACTAAAATGTCAAGTCTACAAAACTGACTCAAGCTCCTCTTACAAGCTTTATCAGAGCTTTCCTCCACATCTCAAGGTCTTCCTCGATACCGCTGTTGGTGTCCCGTGTGAAACTAAACGTTAACGTTGACTTATTTTGTCACGTGAGTCGTTCGTATCGTCAGCCTCGTGATGGTACGTGTCCAAAGCCTCCATCCTTTCCACGCTTCCCATTCATTGTCTCTGTAAGCAGCCGTGTGATGCATTCTGGTAGCGTGGCGGCATGATTTGAGAGACGGGGCGTCACGTTGGCCGCTCCTCATTTGCAAAAAGTTGAGGTCTAGGCGACTCAACGCCTCCGAAACTCCCTAAACTAACTGACAGATTCAGCGACTACATGGATTATTTCTTGCATTAAACGTTTTCAGAAACACATTTCGGTGAACTATTTTGTGATATAAGATATAAAGAAAGTTTCCAAACGAGCTGCCATGTTGGTTCCGGTTTCAAAGCTGGGAGCAGCAGCCTACGAGGGAAAGCATTCGTCAAATCAGGTGTCTGGTGGGAGCCCATCAAGCGTCCAATGCTGGGAAGTGTGGCGATCCCTCATGATAAACGCCCCTGTGGACACGTACCATTGGTCACGTGAGTCGTCTGTAGTCAGTGAAGTCAACCACGACTGTTTCCTAACCCTAACTAAGTGGTCGTGTTGCTTAAACTTAACTTCCTGTGAAAATAGAAGTTTATTTTGAAAAGACTGTATGCATGTAACGAGCAGAAATCGACACGTGTTGCTGGAAGAAAAGTTAGATATCATATGAACCGTTGTATAAGAATACGTTGCTTAGTTTCGTTCCACCACTTGTTATATTTAGAGGAGAAAGTTACATATATATAACTTGCCTTGAGTTGTGTTTTTGGTTCCAAGAATCAGCAGCAGAGTGAGGCCTCTTAGTTTCTTTCCTCCTCTCAGGTGCAGAAACAGAGTATGTGTCCCCCAGCAGAGAGCAAGGAGATCCAGGTAACACTAAATCAGCCTGCTGGTGAGTCACAGCCACCATGCAGATTAATGCACTAAGACGTGCACCATATTCAACATCACATATTTAACCAAATGAGCATCACAGCGGTTCATTCAAATTAATTCATGTCAGGAATTACAGTAATTGCATCAATTTACACGCTTAGTTGTCTTTTTCTTGTTAATTAGTGAATAATCACGCACAGTTTTAAGCTGGAAGTTGCACTCTGAGTCTGATGAAGACGACATGTGACAGCTGATCATTTAGTCTCCTGTGGTGTTTGAGCGTCTTCATCATCACCTCTCACATGACACAAACACACACTTTCTGTTTTTCCCACATTCAAGCTCAACTATCTCACACAAGGCTGACGCTCTCCATCTGGTATGTGCTTAACGCCACAGATGCCAGGTCCCCCCCCCCCCCACATCTATCTATAACACCGAGCATCAGCAGCCGTCTCAGCCCTTCAAGCAGCAGAGGAGGACGCTGCTTATCTTATCTGTCATGTTGCACCACTCTGTGGCTCTGCATGCTCAAGTAACCCTGTTTAGATGGAGAGACACACTGGCTGTTGTTCTGCTGCATCAGCAAAGTGCTGGGTTACAGGGGTGAGAGCGTGTGTGTGTGTGTGTGTGTGTGTGTGTGTGTGTGAGCTCTGTCTGCGTCACTTAGCAGCAGGTGGACTGGAGAGTGAGAGAGCCTCCCTCTCTGCAGCAGCCCTCCAGTCTGTTTTCATACAAACACACACACACACACTAATTTTGATGGTTTTCACACTCGCCATCTCTGGTCTGGTTTCACACTTATTACATTCCTCTGAAGATACGGAAGTTCTTTAACAACACAACTGATATTTAGACATTATTCAGTGTGACTTTGGCTTCTTCATTAGGCTGTTTTCAGGTCGATAACAGCAGTGCACGTCAAAAAAAAAGAAGAAGAGATTGATGTGTTGGTACAGCAGGGATGTCAGTGCAAAAGCTTTAGCAAAAAAAAAAAGGTGTCAAAAAAGTTGCATAAATTCTGCCAGCAAATTTAGGTCACATGGACACTTCTCATCATTACATAAAATAAAAATGTTAGCCCCAGATTTTAGCAATTCTTAATTTCGGATGGATGCCGACACAAAGAGTCTCCATCAAAACAACAACTCAAGGTCATCCAGGGCTCTAGAGTACGATCAGTTTTTGTTAGTGTGCGAGATAAAATTTCCCGTGGTCACATTCATGTGAGTGCATGATGATCATTATCATTGGTGCCCCCATCGGCACTTGATGCCTATACGCACAGTACGTGGTGCGGATGTTGCAGTGCACAGCGCGGAATGCACATTAATATAGTGGTGCAGAGCGTGTGGTGCACATGTACGTAGTGATGCACATGCACGTAGCATGTCATGCACATAAACATAGTGGTGCACAACGTGTGGTGCACATGTACGTAGTGGTGCACATGTATGTAGTGGTGCACATGTACGTAGCGGTGCACATGTATGCCAAAAAAAAGGGTGCAACCAGAGGAATCGCCCCCTGCTGGCCGTTAGAAAGAATGCAAGTTTAAGGCTCTTCAGCATTGGCTTCACTTTACAGACCTGGAGGTAGCTGCCTGGGATAAATAAAGTTCCATCTTGTATTTTATCTAATCTCAAAAATATCAATATGTATTGATTTCAGCAGTTCATGAGACACTTAAAATGATACAAAACAAGGTAACAATGACAGTCACATTAAGAAACCCAGTAGAAATATTCATTTCACTGATGATAACTCTGTAGAGATAAACTGGTGGATGAGGACTCCAAATGGAAAAGATCTTGATAGCATCAGTTATGATAGATGACACACACACACACACACACGCAGGTAAACATCAATCAATCACTCACTGGAATACAGACAGTGTTGATGTCTGCAGAAATGCTGAGCTGATCTCTCGTTTGACGTGTGAGACGATCAGAAACATGACGAGTCAGAAGCTGCGGATTACTCAGCACTTCATGTAGCTGAGGTAGTGAAAAACACTGAAGAAGAAGAAGAAGAAGAAGAAGAAGAAGAAGAAGAAGAAGAAGAAGATTGCTCACATGTTCAGGTCCTGAGAGCTTTAATTGAATTTAATCAATTTCAAGCTTGAGTCCTGCTATCAAATTACATAGTTTGCCCCTTTAATCTGATTTTGCGGTGGTTATTAATCATGAGCAGCACTAAAGTTTGGTTCAACTTCTGTCCTACTGTTGAATGCAGATTACAGACCTTCCTCTCAATTGGTCCATATATATATATACATATATATACATATATAAAATCTGTCCACTGGTATGATATTTTAAGAATAAAGCGGTGCCTCAAAGTTTACTCTTGTTTGTGTGTTTTCACGTTGTGAATCAGATTTAAATCTCCTAATCTGCGCCGACAGTGTTGTCAGTGAAGGTCTCTTTTGTTTACAGCAAATTAATTCAGTCCTGATTTATTTTTATTGATGTTAATGCTGCGAGTAGCCGTCAGGCATGTGCACTTCATTACCATCTGTGGGAAAGATATGAGAACTGAGAGCCCAAATCTGTTCTTACATGCACATACAAGATGTTTGTGGCTGTCTTGTTTAAGGCGCTATAATGAGAAAAGGTTGATAAGAGAAAATGAGTAAGACAAAGATTCACTGATGAACAGTATCAGCTCAGATATACAGCGGGTTACAGGAGGGATAATGATACCATTTTATTTTTATATTTTAATTTTAAAGGATTAGATTAATACATTTGTAGGCTAAAAAAACACTAGTGGTCCATTTGATTGATCCCACTTAAGCCCTATAGGGTGCTGGAAGGAGAGGTTCGACTAGACAGACACCCAAAATAAATCTGTAATAGCTCCATGTGCACACAATGGAGCCTTTGGCCATGACATTTACCCTGTGCATTATCACATTCTACCATTGTGCACAGTATAAAATCAATAAAAAAACAACCAAATTGTATAATTTTGACTCCAAATGGAGTAGTTTTATTATAATAATGAAATATGATCAAGTAAAACTCAGATAATTCAATTCAATTCAATTCAAACAACTTTATTAATCCCTCTAGGGGCAATTGGTTTGGAGCAGCTTGTACATAAAAACATAAAAACATAGATAAAACACAGTGACACACAACAACAACAACAACAACAACAATATACGTAAGCTAAAAATATAAAACAGGACTTAAACGATTACTGATGTAAATTAGACTAACTAAGAAATAAACAGACTGAATAAGAACAAATATAATAACAAATAAGATCAATAACAATGTGAATAAGATAACAAAAAAGAATCCAAAGTCAAATATGTACATTTAATATAAAAATATTATAAAATAAAAAATAAATTTATCATGCGTTGATTTTGTAACTGAAATATAGAAATCATTGTCAAACTAACATTGTTTGGACAAAATCCACTTTGAGTGTTTAGTGTTTTAGTCGCGTTAAGGCCTCATCTTTTAGAAACAACTCAGAAAAAGACCACCACAGCACTTTATGAAGTTTTTAAAGGCGGTGTTTTAACACACAGCTCAGACGAACGTCGGGCAAAAGAGGTTAAAGAGAAGAGAGAAACAACCAAACTGTTGCTTGGATTGCAACGACTACATACACAAAGGGGTTAAAACTAACTGTGACAGCTTATTTTGCTGGTAAGAACCAGGAGCAGATAGTCTGAAGCTTCACTATAACAGTAAACGGGACGCTGTGCTTTGTTTCTGGTGTTTATATTGTTGCACTACAGGATCAACACGTACAGTACGTGCTGCTGTTTGATTATCAGCTGATAGAGATCCACACCTGCTGCAGCGATGTGTCACATAAACTGCTATAAGCTCAGTGTCGACCCGGCACAGAAACGCTACTGATTCATGCCTCAGCGCTCCCTCAGTAATAACTACATTGTTTTATACAACGTTGGGCTGATCAAGTGAAGCCAGATTTTATTGAATGACTTCATTGAATTATATGAATGGATCATTATACCACGTCAGAGCACGCGTCGGCTGCTAGAGAACTGAGTATTATAAATGGAAAAACAAACAAAAGACCCAAGTTAATGGATTTATAATCGTGATAATTCAAATGCAAATCAGCATTTAGTCTTCGTTTGATGAGCACAAAGAATCAGAACACGTTTTATATTCAGTCGCAGAACTGCTGCTGCCACTTTGGTCCTGCTTGAAACTTCATTGTTTACTCGTTTGAATCGCTCGCAATTAATCATTCCCCACCTTTGACTCCACCACGGATGATTACTGCAGATGCCTAATGACTAATATGGGAGTGCAGGTATGATTCTGTCTGTTATTATGAGTCCTTGTTAACGTGGTGACTCTCATGTTCAGGTCACAGAAACACCTCAGACGTGTTCACACCTCCTGCAGCATCTGATCATCTGATCATCTGAGCATCTGAGATACTGTGGGAGTACGGGGTGAGGGGGTCACTTCTCAGGGCCATCCAATCTCTGTACGCCCAAAGCGAGAGCTGTGTTCAGGTTCTGGGCATTAAGTCAGAATCGTTTCCGATGGGGGTTGGCCTCTGCCAGGGCTGCACTTTGTCACCAATCCTGTTTGTGACATTCATGTACAGGATATCGAGGCGTAGTCGGGGAGAAGGGGGAGGAGGCATCATCGGTCTGCGACCTCCAGCACTCACTGGATCGGTTCGCAGCCGAGTGTGAAGCGGCTGGGATGAGGATCAGCACCTCTAAATCTGAGGCCTTCATGGTTCTCAGCAGTTAAACCGATGGATTGCCTACTCTGGGTATGGAATGAGTCCTTACTCGAAGTGAAGGAGTTCAAGTACCTCGGGGTCTTGTTCGCGAGTGAGGGGACAATGGAACGTGAGATTGGCCGGAGAATCGGAGCAGCGGGGGGGCGGTATTGAATTCGCTTTACCGCACCGTTGTGACGAAAAGAGAGCTGAGCCGGAAGGCAAAGCTCTCGATCTACCGGTCAATCTTCGTTCCTACTCTCACCTATGGTTATGAGGGTTGGGTCATGACCGAAAGAACGAGATCGCGGGTACAAGCAGCCGAAATGGGTTTCCTCAGGAGGGTGGCTGGCGTCTCCCTTAGAGATAGGGTGAGAAGCTCAGTCATCCGTGAGGGACTCGGAGTAGAGCCGCTGCTCCTTTTGCGTTGAAAGGAGCCAGCTGAGGTGGTTCGGGCATCTAGTAAGGATGCCCCCCCTTGGGCGCCTCCCTAGGGAGGTGTTCCAGGCACGACCAGCTGGAAGGAGGCCACGGGGAAGACCCAGGACTAGGTGGAGAGATTATATCTCCACACTGGCCAGGGAACGCCTCGGTATCCCCCAGTCAGAGCTGGTTAATGTGGCCCGGGAAAGGGGAGTTTGGGGTCCCCTGTGACCCCGGATAAGCGGTTGAAGATGAGTGAGTGATCTCTGATAAGTACATGGAAAGTAAACTGAAAGTATACTCTCTTATTTTAAGTTTAAAAGAAGTATACTAATAGCACACTTGAATAACTTTGGTAAGGGTAGTGGTTGAGATAAGATGTTGGTTTTGCATCAGGCTCCGTGAACTCTTTTCATTCCTGCTCACATATAAAGAAACACATGATGTTAGCAGCAGCAGCGTCCTCGTCACCTCACCTCCTCTGCCTTTCCATTTCACACTTTCACTTCCACGGCTGCTCCGGTGTTTACACCCTCTCGGTTCCTCCTTGTTGTCAGAGTCACCTTCACCCTCGCCGTTAATCACTCCTTTCACTGGAGGGAGGCTTCTTCCTCTGTTCCTCCACACGCCGCAGATCTGTTCATCGCCTCCATCTGCCCTTCACCTCCACTGCTGAATTACAATCAAGGGATCAGGGCAGAGAAAAAAAAAAGGAAAGGAAATAACAGCCGAGCACAGCAGTGAGATAAATCAACAAGGGGGTGGTCGCTGTGTGTGTGTGTGTGTGTGTGTGTGCAGTGTGAAAATAGATGGACACATGCTGGTCTTCAGGCCTCTGACTGTGCTCCTAATACTTGATATCTGTGATTATAAGCAGCACTGATTAGCTTTGGTGGACTGTATATATATATACTGTATGTACAGAATAAAGGTGTGTGTGTGATGCTGCAGACACATACAGTATATGTTGTATATTCTCTCTCTCTCTTTCGGTGCTGAATAAAGCTGCACAAATTAAAAATTCTCCTGTCCCAACATCATCATTAAGGAATTAATACAAAGGTTAATATATAAATAAATGCTTAAACACATTAATAAATAAAAAACAAATCTAAAATAAATAAAAAATAAATGCAAAAGTAAATAAATAAATAAAAAATAAAATAAAAAAATAAATAGATAAATAGAAATAAATGTAGAAATTAAACAGAAGAGTACATAAATAAAGGAATGAATACAAAGGTAAGTAAATAAATAAATACTTAAACACATAAATAAATACATAGATTTAAATTTTGTTTTTAAATAAATAAAAAATAAATGCAAAAGTAAATTATTAAATAAAAAATAAATGCAAAAATAAATACATAAATAAAAAAAATAATTGCAAAAATAAATAAATGTGGAAAGTTAACAGAGAAGTAAATAAATACAGGAATTAATACAAAGGTAAATATATAAATAAATGCCTGAACACATAAATAAATACATACATTTAAAAATAAATCTAAAATAAATAACAATACATGCAAAAGTAAATAAAGAAAATAAAAAATAAATGCAAAAATCAAGACATAAATAAAAAGATAAAAGCAAAAATAAATAAATGTGGAAATTAAACAGAAAAATAAATGAATAAATTAATTAATACAAAGGTTAATATATAAATAAATGCTTAAAAACATAAATACATACATTTAAAAATAAATATAAAATAATTTAAAATAATTTAAAAAGTAAATTTAAAAAAATTAATTAAAATAAATGCAAAAATAAATAAATGTTGTAATTAAAAAGAAGAGTAGAAATAAATAAAGGAATTCATACAAATGAAAATATATAAATAAATGTTTTAACACATAAATAAATATATACATTTAAAAACAAATATAAAATAAATAAAAAATAAATGCAAAAGTAAACAAATAAAAAAATAAAAAAATAGATAAATACAAATAAATACATGAATAAATAAAAGTGAAAATTAAACAGAGGAGTAAATAAAGAAAATAATTAATACAAAGGTAAATAAAGAAATAAAAAGCAAATTAAAACAGAAATATCAATCTATGTCATATTATTTCTATTCATTAATGACTACATTTATTTTTATTATTATTTTTGCTATTTATTTGTCTATTGAGTCATTTATTTATTTTTTATTTTAGCAGGTTCCGTCTTCCATAACTTACAGCTTGGATGTGCTTTCCAACAAACACAACTGTCATTGTTAGCTGGTGGGAAACCAGTAAGAGATCACGTCCCATCGTCCACAGACGAATCTGGACTCATCAGTGTTTGATCCTTCTCCTTTTCTACCTTCACTCAGTTATTCTGGGTATGAAACATCCCAAACGTCACCTCACTGTATTTCTGTCAGTGTGAGCTGCCGACATGTGAAGCAGCTTTCATCATCCCAACTCAGGTCGACTCTGCGATCTACAAAGAACCCCGAGCTGATGATAACACCTTTATATTTGGAGGGAAACAGTGTCAGAACACATTTACAGTGTGACGTGGAGCAGACTGGCTGTGTGGGAGTTGTGCCTGTTGAAGAATAACACACTTGGTGGAGCCACATGTTGTTTTCACACTTTAATTATCCAGTGACGGTGGAGCAGGAACGCTGCTGTACAGCAACACACACAATTACACTGGGAGACGGCCAGTATACGAACGACCACAGCTCTCATTAGTTCAGGAGGGACGAAGTTTCTTGTTCTTTTCTTTGGGGAACAACCCAACACCATCTCTCCAACCACAGACAACCTGGATAACTTATTTGTATTTCTCTTTGATATATACGTATATTGTTGTAAAAGTGAAAGCAAAACTTAAAAGCAACACATTCTAACACGTAAAACTGAATGAAACGTTACGCTTTGAACTCAAACAAAAAGGTTTACGCAACAAAACCAATTGGTTAAGTTTAGGGAAAAAGAGAGGCTGGAATGTGCCAAGAAATGCAGCAAAGCACCAGCAAAGAGAGTGAAGAAGAAGAAGACAGCAAGCTACTAAATATGGATGTAAACAACGCTGGATTTGAGATATATTCATTGCAAATGTTAAAGGAGGAAAGAAATGCAATCAATCATTTTGTTAGACATCACTCAATGGGCCTCATGCAAGAACATTTTTATATTCTTGTCTTAACTTTCTCTTACTTTTTTCGTACCGTGTGCTCATACAACAGTCTTAACATCAGATAACCATGTAAATGACCTGCGTAAACATGATGAACACCACCTGTGCGTACATTAACATTAACAATTAACGCCCCAATGATACCATATAAGGCTACGCGTCCTGCCCAATTCATCTGACCCTGCCAATATATCAGCACAACTTTGTGAAGCACTTAGTAACCTTGTTTAGATAAGTGCCATACAAATAAAGTCATTACCTCCTTTTAATGTTTTCACCGGCGTTGGTTTGTTGGTGTGTTGGTTTGTTTGTCTGTTAGCAGGATTACTCCAAAAGTTCTTGATGGATTTGAATTAAATCTTTTGGAGGGGTGGGGTGTCGCACAATGAACAATGCATTCGATTTTGGTGGCGATCCGGATCATGATCTGGATTCAGGAATATTTTTAAGGATTCCAATCAGCCAGAGCATTAAGACCACAGGGTATAACACAAATGTAACACCCGTCACAGTGTAACTGATGACGGGTTGACGACGCGTTGATGAGCCCGCCTTCTTCCTCCTTCTTCAAGTAGAGAGATACGGGTGGATGTGTGGCAAGACTCTGAGGTGCGGGAGCTGCTGGCCTTCCACGGTGAGAAAGAACAAAGCGGTAGCTGATGGGATGAGAGACAACGTAGTGTAACGTTATACAGACATAACAAGGCTGCTGAATGAGAGAGGCATCCGCCGATACGTTACACGGAAACACACCGTGTTAATAACAAGCCGACCACCTCACGGTACCGCCAGCTGTGAGCTTTCTTTAAAGTCATGCACCTTGACGTCGGTCTGCGCTCTCCCAGTGCCATTCTAGTTATTATTATTATCATTATGACGCTCTAAGGCATCCAAAAGAAGTAATTTGCGCCTGGTTGATGTGGTTGTTACTAACTCTTCTTGCTCTGAGCGTAGCATATTCATGCGGATGTGTTTACATTGCAGTCAGTACAGACTACATGGCGTACACATGAAACGCCAAAAGCAACAAAGGTGTTATTATTTCACGCAAAATGACGTACAAATTACCGTGTCATTCATACGCCTTTTGGTGTGACCGGGCAGATATTTCTTATTGTATAAACCAACAATGTGTTCATCTGTCTCTCAATACTTTCTGACTTTCTGTCTGTGGCTCTCAGCTCTGCTGAAGATGTAAATCTGTTAAAAACATCCCATAAATATGTAGTTTTATTTCTAAAACAGTTGTGCACTGTAGTTTTTAATCAAATGTTACTCAAACAGGAAGAAATAGTGCATTTGTTGGGGACTATTTTCAGTTGCGGATTAATACTTACTTTTGTTTCTGCATTGATTTATGCCCCTTCTGTCTTGTTTTGTTGTCTTATATTAATCAAGTTTAACTTTGTGTTTTTTTAAAGTGGTACATCCTGTGTATTGTAGCAGTGAAACACAGCCCAGATCTGTCAGCCCTGCAGCACACGTACCATGAAGCATTAATGAACAGCACAGATCTCATTGTGAATATAACGACACAGAAATGGCAGCACAAAGCCACTGGCCTCCTTTTTGTTATTCGCGTGCACTGAAATATTGATGAGGCTGTCGCCGTCTCAGATATTTGTCTCTGACTGATGAACGCTGTGGTATTTTTATTTTTCCTGCCAAACAAGCGGGACTGTTTACTGTTAACAGAAGCTGCAGCAGCGCAGGGCCGTGTTTTAAAAGCCACAGGGGGGAGAGGATGGGTGACCATTCTGCCATGTGAACAGTTTGCCTCTATTTTCATCTCACTACCATCCGTGCCCAGTGTGTGTGCTGCTTCTTTCCTCGAGAGCTCTTTTATTTGTTTTTACCTTCTGGAGCCTGGAAGAAACACGTTCTGCTGCTAATTTCCTCCCTTCTCTCCCTCTGTGCTTCATTTGCTCTCTGCGGCTGTGATTTATCGCCGCTCTGTGGCTTTCAGGTAATTCCCAGGTGATGCTACCTGTCTTAACGACCGCCCAAAATAGAAGACTTATCACCCAGAAGTAGGCTACAGAGGATACGTGAGGCTTCCCTGAGTCGGCGTGTTTGTCTGCACTTTATTTCCACCGCTGACTGCAGATTCACACACCGCTGAAAAGGTTTCTCTACTAGTTTTAAGACTAACGAGGGTTCATCAATCAGAGCTGGAGATTTCTCTGCAGAACATAATCTTGTTTAGTGTTATATGAGGGAGCAGATAGTGCAGATAACTGATCAATCGTTGACTGGGAGGTGCACGTACACCATCCTGGAAGGTTTCTGTCATAAGAAAGAAAAGGAGATGTCTATAAATATCTTAATATTTCTGTATAATATCTTGAAAACACTAAATTTTCTTTGTTTCCAAACTGCAGCCACGGATTTACAATATACTCAGATTTAAATGAACTTGTTCACTTTCTTGCAGTTAGACAAGAAGATCAATACCAGTTTAATGTCTGAGTGCAGAGCTGGAGTCGGGGCGATTAGCCTAGCTTAGCATAAAGACTGGAAGCAGGGGAAAATAGCAAATACCAAAAATATACAGCGACAAACAGCTGTAAAGCTCACTGATTAACCAGGAGGAGGCCGGTGTTTGAGACCGTTGATGACCGGTGTTTTGTTTTGTAAGCTACGTGAGTGACATTTGTGACACTCAGGAAGAGCGCCTACTGCGCATGTTCCATGTGCCCGAGATCCGGGTACTTTTCCAGTCGGAAGTCGAGCCATTTAGGCTTCATGTGCCACTTTCATAGGAATGAGCGAGGCCCCGCCTCCGACGCTGGATCCACTTCTCTTTGTTCATCCATGATACAGTCATGCTAGCAGCTCTGTGATGCTGAACATGATGAACATGCTGATGTTTAGCATCTATAATGTTGAAGGAATGAAGGAATGTCTTTAGTTTTGCAGGTATTTTGATCATAAACCAAATTAAAATACTGACCTGATGATGGCGCCAGACAAAAAGGCACCATGATTGCACAATTTCTGCATCAAATTTCATAGTAACTTGCCAGTTTCCATCGTAAAACTACCAGATATTGGTGGAGTATATTTAGTTCTATGACAATCCAGTGATTTTTAACCTCCTCATGCATGATGCCCTGGCTCCAGATTGATTGTTTGTTAGCTGTTTATTTCCTGTTTTCTGCCCCCTAGTGGCTCAATAATAAAGCATCCTTACCGGTTGATCTCCCTGCTCTTATACAGTGATACTCTTCCATCCATCAGCTGTGTGGCGTCTCAGCAGAACATGCAGCAGATGGATGTGAGCGGCAGCGACACGCATGATGGAGCGACGCCAGCAGAGAGACGGAGGCCAGGATGTTTTCACTGATGCTTCAGCTCTTAATTATAAATGAGTAAAGTATTGACGAGGCTGTTGTGATGTATGAGACGACAACAACAACATGTATCGATCAACTGATCAGGTAGTTTTCATGCAGCTGATGAACCAAGAAGCTGCAGCGTCTCTCAGTGTGTGTGTGTGTGTGTGTTTAGGTGTGTGTGAGGCTGCGGATCCTTCTGACCTTGGACGCCCGTTAAGCTGCTGGAAAGACGCAGCAGCTCATCAAATATTTACGGCTCCATCTAATTCAGGACTTCATGTGGTCTTTCTTCCTCTGGCCTCGGGCTGTTGGCCGCAGGCTGCCGGAGAAGAGAGGAAAACACATCAGCAACCGAGACCACGCTCACTACAAACACATGAAAAAGCACCATTCACTCTGCATCCCATAATGAGCTCTTACACTAATTATTCAGGGTTAATACTTTGAACTCAAGGCCAACTTCTGAACTATAAGGACTGAAAATGGAAATAGAAATGTCTGTTTCGGGCCTGGAATTAATGATAATTATTATAATGACTTAGATTATTTTTTTTGCAATTAATTTCTTTTTCTTTTAAACTATAAAATGTCCAGAAAAACATGAATTAAAAATGTCTCAGAACCCAGATGTGTGATTTCTTTTAATGTCTTGTTTTGCAGCCGAAAGAGGTTCAGTTTAAAAAGATAGAAAACAGAGAAAAGCAGCGTTTTCTCAGTAATATTTGTTCATTTAGCCAAACTAGCTGCACGATGTCCGTCCACCACGATGGTCCAAGACTGAAATATCTCAACAAATATTACATGGCTTGGCACAAATTTTTAGTAAAGACATTCATGTTCACCCTCGGGATCAACGGTAACTTTGGTGATCATCGGACTTTTCGGTAACACTTAACGTAACTTGCAAAACAAAACACCGGTCACACATCAACTCATGACACTGCACCTTCATGCACGCCTTGGTGAGACACGGCGGTGGACAGGCGGGTCTAACTTTGCCGTGAGACTGGGCTGAAAAAGACACGCAGAATGTCCTTAAAACGCGTGATCATGACACGTGGAAATGTCGTGCTGGTTATACGCCTTCCCATGAGATCAGGTTGGACAAATATAGCCAATAGACTGATTGTTCTGCTTTAATTATTATTTTTCTTTTACATCGTCACACTAATACTGCTGTGAACTATGGGTAATCTTCTAAGTGAAGTCTGCACCAGGCCAGCCAGGCTCACTTCTAGATGAATAGTGGATTTTGACAGCCCTTGGTGGAGTCCAGACATTTGGTGTCAGCTCAACACGTTCTCACTCCCAACCTGTAAAACACCGCCGTTTGGTCAGCGCTCCTCGGCAAATTTTAAATTTTAAATAATGTTTCTCGTGGCTGTAGGGTTGTGCAATAGCGTCATGATATTCTTTATCTTTATCTCCTATTTATGCTGTTTTATGCATTTTTTCATTGGTATGTATTTCTCTGTTTACATGTGGATTGTTGTTTGTTTTTATTTATTGATGCTGTTTGAGTCCAAGACAAATTTCCCCAAGGGGACAATAAAGTGTATCGTTATTCGACGGTCGGATCAAGTGACGTAGTATTAATAGCGTGAGAGTCCGTTTGGGGCGGGCGGGAGGAGTGGAGGATGGGTCAGACTTTCAACTATAGTGACCAGATCCCAACAAACCAAACGTGCAACAAAGAGTATGTTTGTGTGGGACAATGTGGGACACGTTGCCAAGGCTGAGAGGTAGTCTACAGTTTAGATATAATGTCTATCTAACTTAAATAATAAACATTTCTATTCTGCCCCTTATCTCGTAACATCTCTATGCTTTAATGCCTGAATGCATCCAGAGATCTCTTTTTGAGCCGCACGTTTCTTGTGAGACTCAAATGAACTGTGTCGCTTCATGTCGTTGTGTGGAATTGAAAAATAACTGGCAAATTAAACAAAAAAACTCTGAGAATTTCCTTCCACCGGCTTATAAATACTTATAAGTAGTTTCCCAGTCTCTGTTGTAGCTGCTCTTCCTTTTCTTCCTTTCCCTCATATTTCCGACTAGATCTGCAGAGCTTGTGACTTTGCGGTGACTCGCAATTTTCTCCGTTGGGCGTAGCAGCGTAGCAAAGACGGTGAAATGTGAAATGTGCACCCACGTGTGCGGATAAAAATGCTGTGCAGTCCCTCGTAAAATGGGACACCTGGTCACCCTACTTTTTCAACCAGGAGACGGGTGTTCATGTCCCGTGTGAAACTAAAAGTAACGTTGACTTATTTTGACTCGTCGGTATCGTCAGTTCCGTGAGTCGCTAGTCAGTGAAGTTACCGTCAAACACGACCGTTTCCTAACCCTAACTAAGTGGTTGTGTGGCCTAAACCTAACTTCCTGTGAAAACAGAAGTTTATTTTGAAAGGACACTATGCATGTAACGAGCGTATACCGACACGCCGCCCCTGGTCCTTCCAAAAACTACGCAAGTTGGGTAGACTGTGCGTCCAGGGAAGGTTATCCTCCTTTGGCTGGTTACCAATCAACAACCAACAGAATACAAGATTGACATCACGTTGGTCCAATGATGATGTCCAAATGTCATCTTCAGTCTCTACCGCTGCTTACGAAATGAACTGGCAGTAAAGTATCAGACAGCAGCATATTAGGAAATTGATGGATGGAATTGATGATTGTTTTTAAGAAATCTTATAAGCCATTGGTTTACAGCTTAGTTGTTCGTTTTACATAAGAAAGTCGATAAGTAACCAAGGCAACTAGTGTAGTAATAATAATAATAATAATAATTTATACTTCTCAAACACTTCTCAAACTTAAGAGCAAAGTTCCTTCCAGATAAGATTTCAAAATAAGAGCAATAACTAAATGACATGACACCGTGGGTTAGTTTTCCTCCTGTCCTCCCCAGTTTTTGAGTCACCAGCCGCCACTCTCCGATGCCGAAGGGCGCTGACCAAGCGGCGTATTTGACGAGTTTGAAGTTAGAACGTGTCGGGCAGCTTCAAAAACACTGGATCCAACAGTTCCCACAATGCAACTTGATGGCATCTTCTGTTAGATCCTCCCTGCTTGGACTCGTTCTAACCCCACACAGACTGATGGAGATTTGTAGTCCTTCATAAACTCATTTGTGTTACTTTCTCAGACTTGACAAAGCTCCTCACAGAAGACATTAAACAGCTGCTCCAGGGGCCCAGCAGAACTCCCTGTGACTAATAAACTGACTCTGACATATAAAATGAATGTGTCAGCGATAAGAAGTAGAATAATGTGCTCTCTCTCCTCCAGGTTGGGGGTGATATTCTAGCTGCAGTGTTTTCTAACAGTGATCGCGGGTACGGCAGACAAAGAGGGGATCAGGATGGAATCAGGCCATGAATCATTTTCCTTTTCACGCCGTAATCCTGCGTGACTGATCAGGATCTGATCCCGTATTTCATTCACAGTCACTTTAACTGCACCGGGAGAGTGACAACGTGTGTTTAATTAATGTGCAGTGATTTAGCATTTATTCAGTTGAGTGTATAGTGAAAAAAAAGGCACATAAATTAGTGAGTTTACAGCTCAGTGGGCCAGATGGTGCCGTTAGTTAGAGGGACACGTTTTAATTTAATCAGCCAGATGTCCTCATATTCTTCATTTTTCTGTGCAGTAAAAGACAACCTTGACAACGTCATGTCAGACGTCGGGTTTCTTTAACTGGCAGATGGTTCGATGGTGGACAGGAAAGTCCTCCAGCAATCACAGAAGACTTTCAGGGACGCGTCCCAAGTTTTGTTGGTGGTGATTTCCCTCCTGAACAGATTTTTAGTCCTCAGACGGTGGAGTCCTCTCTGATGGTTTATTTATCTCATGGTTTTATTCAGTAAAGCTGTGCCGCCTCTTGCACCAACAGGAAGCGTCGCACTGCAGCGCCTCTGGAGTTTTTTTACACCGTGTTATTATACCAAAGAAAAAGATCTTTACTACAAGTCTTCTTCCTCTGCATTAGCTTTAAAGGGACTGTATGTACGTTTTTACACATGTTTTTTAATTGTTTTTTATTCCCAAAGTGTGAACAGAATGTAACCTAATCTAAAAAAATTAGACCTCCCGCAACCTTCTGCGTTTCCTCTACCAGCCTGTAGACTGCTTTTAATAATGAAAACCCAACGAATTTGATGCCATGCGCGCTCGTGAGTGCCTTTACTCTCTTCAGCTCCGCTACAGGGCTAACGGTGCGCAACCATAGCTAACGTTCGGTTAGAAATGGAGTCCGCTAACGTCCCGTGTGTGTCGCCTCACTGTTTTGGCCAATGCTCGCTCGCATCTACGTAGTGTGAGCACTAGCGCGAGCAACAGGACGCTGACTGTTGTTGACTTAGTAGCCACAGATGTCACTGTTAACAAGCAATTTCTGATTCTTACATCTAGCTGCTTTAAATCATGTGGACACCCACTACTTAAACGTGATTTCTCACCGGAAGAGCCGATCTCCAGAGCTCTGGCTCGCCAGGCAATATCTGGAAACATACTTGCCAACCCTCCTGGGAGACTCCCATTTTTCATCGCGCTTTCACGGTTTCCTCCCGGGGTCACACTTCTCCCGCATTTCTCCCGATTTCTGGCAAATTTTCACGCTTTTCTTTATCTTAACCTGTTCCTGGCACTGTACAGCGTGTATAATCCCTACTGTTTCCTCCCAGACGACAGTAGAGCTACACCAAATGTTGTTTCCCGGCGGAAGAGAATAACTGTATAAAATGACCTGTGGTGACCTCTAGGATAATCACAGCCTCATGAAACTTTACAGCCACAAACTAGAGACCTAGAGCATTCAGAGGATGGATGGATCAAACTAGAGACCTAGAGCATTCAGAGGATGGATGGCTTTCCTAGCTGGATGGACAATAAGGGAGTTTCTGAGCAGTTTACACAACAGAAGTGCTCGCCATCCAATCGGCAAAAGAAAATGCAAATTCTTGCAGAAATCTCCAAAATGTCAAAAAATGTTTGATCCCAAATCGCAGCACGACTTTTTCTATGGTGTTCCTCAAGGTCTTGGTGTCTTAATGTGGTATTTTGGAGGGATTATTGATCATTTTTATCAATTCTCCAGTGATAAAAAAATGGTTAAATTTAGCACCAAATCTGTGTAACAAATGGTATCAACCCAAAAATTGCTGCAACAATTTATGAGACATAATAGAGCTATCTCGAGCTATTCTATTTATCATGTTCTAAACCCTTATACACTTTGACAATTTATTTTAAATATACTGAGCAGCATCTCAAATTAATCTTCAGGTTTCCAGCTTTCAGATGATGTACACCACTTCTATGTGACATCTACTGTTGACCTGCTATCTCCCCCTAAAAACCCCCTGTACCTCCCTAAATAAAGACTAAAACGATCTGAGTACTTCTGCCTCCTCTCCCTGCAGGTATCACAAGGAAACAGATGTTTATTTGATCATCTTGACCTCCTGATTGAATGTGATGTTACAGATTTAAACTGACAACATTAACTGTTGGTGATAATAACCAGCGACTGCACGCTGACTGCAGGTCAGAGAGACCAGCAGGTGGACTGACCCGAGCCCGGAACCTGCTGGTCCAGGATCAGACACCGATCACATCCCCGCAGAGAGGACGTCTTTCTCCTTCAGAAAACTGACTCTGAAACTAACAGAGTGAATTATCTCAGCACACAGGCTGAGTTTTCTCTTGTTTTAAGGACAAATGAGATTTGATGAGTCAGGAGCAGATTAAATGTTTTTTGCTGCAGACTAATCTCATTTAGCAAAACATGAGAGACCAAACTGATCCCGGTTCAGTACGTCTGCTTTCACATGGAAATGAAAAGACTGAATGGGACTGTAAATCCCATAAAATGTTGAGAACATCCAGCCCTGACTGTCTCTCTCTGCTTTATCAGGACTCCTGCTGCCACCTCGTGTTTAAAACCAGAACAACAACAACCAGGACACAGTGAATGTCAGTCAGCAGTTATCTCTGATTAAAATCTGATATTAGAATGAAAACATACATTTTTGTTTGTGTTGTGGAGGAGGAGTTCTCAGAGAGATGGACGGAACAACAGCATTAATATACAGAAACTGATTTCCAGTGGTGAAAAGTAACTGAGAACACTTACTCAAGTACAGTTAGTACTGTACTTAAGTACAAATTCAAGGTTGTACTATATCAAAGTAAATAAATGTACTAAATAAATAAATAAAAAATAAATGCAAAAATAAATAAATCAAAATAAATCCTAAATACATCCATTTAAAAATAAATATCAAATTATTTAAAAATAAGTGCAAAAATCAATCAATAAATCAATAAAAAATATATGCAAAGATAAATAAATAAAAATAAGTGCAAAAACAAATAAGTAAATAAAACATATATGCAAAAATAAATAGATGAATAAATAACTGCAAAAATAAATAAATACAAAATAAATACAAAAATCAATAAATAAATACAAAATATATGCAAAAATAAATAAATAGAAATAAATCATAAATACATCTATTTTATAAATAAATATCAAATTATTAAAAAATAAGTGCAAAAATAAATAAATAGATAAAAAATATATGCAAAAATAAATAAATAGAAAATAAATCATAAATACATCTATTTTATAAATAAATATCAAATTATTAAAAAATAAGTGCAAAAATAAATAAATAGATAAAAAATATATGCAAAAATAAATAAATAGAAAATAAATCATAAATACATCTATTTTATAAATAAATATCAAATTATTAAAAAATAAGTGCAAAAATAAATAAATAGATAAAAAATATATGCAAAAATAAATAAATAGAAAATAAATCATAAATACATCTATTTTATAAATAAATATCAAATTATTAAAAAATAAGTGCAAAAATAAATAAATAGATAAAAAATATATGCAAAAATAAATAAATAGAAAATAAATCATAAATACATCTATTTTATAAATAAATATCAAATTATTAAAAAATAAGTGCAAAAATAAATAAATAGATAAAAAATATATGCAAAAATAAATAAATAGAAAATAAATCATAAATACATCTATTTTATAAATAAATATCAAATTATTAAAAAATAAGTGCAAAAATAAATAAATAGATAAAAAATATATGCAAAAATAAATAAATAGAAAATAAATCATAAATACATCTATTTTATAAATAAATATCAAATTATTAAAAAATAAGTGCAAAAATAAATAAATAGATAAAAAATATATGCAAAAATAAATAAATAGAAAATAAATCATAAATACATCTATTTTATAAATAAATATCAAATTATTAAAAAATAAGTGCAAAAATAAATAAATAGATAAAAAATATATGCAAAAATAAATAAATAGAAAATAAATCATAAATACATCTATTTTATAAATAAATATCAAATTATTAAAAAATAAGTGCAAAAATAAATAAATAGATAAAAAATATATGCAAAAATAAATAAATAGAAAATAAATCATAAATACATCTATTTTATAAATAAATATCAAATTATTAAAAAATAAGTGCAAAAATCAATAAATAAATAGAAAATATATGCAAAAATAAACACGTAAAATAAATAAATAATAAATAAATGGAAAAATAAATAAATAAATAAAATAAGTGCAAAAACAAATAAGAAAATAACAAATAGATGCAAACATAAATCAATAAATCAATAAAAAATAAATGCAAAAATATCTAAATAAAAATAAGTGCAAAAATAAAAAAAAATAAAAAAATAGATTAAAAAATAAATAAATAAATAAGGTCAGAAATAAATTTTTTTAAAATAAATGCAAAAATAAATAAATAAATTTAAAAATGAACAAAAATAAATACATGAATAAATAAAAAGGAAGATTAAACTGAAGAGTAAATAAATAAGGGAATTAATACAAAGATGAATAAAAAAAGAAGCAAATTAAAACATGAATATCAATTTATGTCACATTTTATCAATTAATTAACATTTATTTTCAAAATTATTTTTTGCTATTTTTTATTTATTCATTCATTTATTTTTTATTTTGGCAGGTTCTGGATGCAGTTAGTCTGCATCTTTCTGTCATGATGCTGTTCTTCTTAGAGTGACGACATAAATAAATAACGTTAACATGACACAAACATGCTCAGTTGTTTTTGGGATTCTGGTTAAACGAGGAAACGTTGGCAGGAAGTGTTGCAAGGTGCCTCCGCCCACAGAGGAGCCTGAGGGGGATGGATGGCCTCCTGCTGCTGTTACATGTTTTCTGTCTGTTAGAGGAGAGTCTGCTCACATCCAACAGGGTTTACTCTTTAATCTGACACGCAGGAAACACGGAGCGAGACGCCACTTTTTATTAGTTTTTCTCTTCGTTTGAAATTCACAGTCATTTGAAATCCATCACAGCTTTACAGATGCAAGTTTAACCCTTGTGCGTCACTTTAAAACAAGTTGCTCTGGAAAAAAAATGTATTATATTAAATACAATTATTTTCAGAATTTAAACTTGTTTGTTTACATAATGCCATTGTTAAACAACAATGGCATTATGTTAACATTTCATTTTATGGAAAATAAAACACAAAAGTTGAATTATTTTATGTATACTAAACTAAACGTTAAATGTTGAGTCAGTGGGGGATCCTGATGTCTCTGTGTGTTTTAAGTCATTTGAACAAGAAGTTGAGCTCCACCCAGTGATTTTTAGGACTGAAACAGGAAGTGAAATTGTCCTAAATGTGTAATTTTTGTTTATGAAATACTGCTGTGTCTTGTAATACTGTAGTGTGTTTGGCATTGTTTCCTTGTTCCTCCTTTTTATTTCTGTGAACACTGATTTAATTTTAGTTTCTGAATTATAATTTTCTTTCCATTTTTGTCTCAAGAAAAACAGATGTTCATCTGTGCAGATAAATAACTAAACTAAAAAAAACTAAAAAGTTATTGAATTGTATGATACAGGAAGTTAAAAACAGGACTTTCCTCTATGAAGTCTGGAAAAGAACAAAAAAACATATGTTGTTCGTCATATGTCTGTGAAATAATAATAACAACAATAATAATAATAATAATAACAATAATAATAATAATAATAATAATAATAATAATAATGATAATAATAAATAAATAAATCTAAAACACTTGATGTGACCCTGATATAAACTGTGAAATATTTTAGGAATTTTACATCTTAAAGTACTAGAAATAATATTTTTGATTTACAAACCAGACGAGGCCGACGATTTAAAAAACTGTGTGTGGTTTTTCATTTGATTGATTCTGTCATTACAATAATTAAATCCTTATTATCCTAATTAAATTATTTTAAATGTTGCCTTGAACCTGTTGGAGACTGACTGCCTGATGGGATGATAATTAATTAATTAATTAATTAATTAATTAATTAATTATACAAATAATAATTGTACAACTTGTTTTGTACTTTGGAGAAGTGGTTTATTTTATACAAAATGTGCTAAAAGATCATTAAACGGACTGGGCTTTCAAAAACAATAGCAAAGTTTGATGTTCCCACAACAGCAATTAATGGTTAATCTCTTAAATTAGCAATTATTACTTCACACAAATGGAAATTTACGTGGAGGAAGTATTCAAATGATTTATATGTGTAAAACTAGCAAAATCACGTATTAAAATACTGCGTTTAAAGGAAAACTCCTGCATTTAGAAATAAATAAATGAGTTAAAAGAGGTCAAACTGTCGCTGTCAGACAGTTAAATTAACGTATAAACTGTGTTGTTTTTGTGTTGTAGATGAGTCTGACCACATTATCACACTGATGTACCAATATGTGTCATGTTGCTGCTTTCAAAAGAAATCATCCTATTTCCTGTTCTCAGATCAGTTAAAAGATTACACGATGCTCTTCAAGCTGAGGAAAATCCCTTCAACTATTTATCTGATAAATGACAACAAATCATTTAACTATTTAATCAAGATAAATTAAAAAACAGCTGACATTTTGAAGCTTTTAGACGCACATTGCACGTTAAAGTAGAATCTGAATCTGCAAAGTTAACTCAAAGTTGCAAAGTTTAAACTTAAAATAAGAGAGTATACTTTCAGTTTACTTTTTATGAAGTCGTGCCCCGGGCTGGACTGGGAAAAAAAAAATCGTCCCTGGCGTTTTGGCCCAGACTGGCCCCATCAACGTTTCGGTTATGAGTTATTGATCCAGGAAGTTTGAATCTGTCAATATCTTTCCAATTTTACCGAAGTACATCTTCTAGGGAGCCTCCGTACATCAGCAATGTGTGGACAGTCAGGAATGATTGGAAGAAGTGCTCTATGAAGTAACTCGAGGGAACGAGTTACTAACTCGAGGGAACGAGTTACTAACTCAAAGGAACGAGTTAATAACTCGAGGGAACGAGTTACTAGCTTGAGGGAACAAGTTAATACAAATTTTCTCCTAGGGGTCTAGGGGGGCTCCGTACATTCCCATACACAGCAACTGGAAATAAACCGGGACACATTTAGAATGTTTACGTTTAAAACTGTGAAATGGTCTAAATATTGTACATTTGTGACATCACAAAATTACGGAAATCCTGACGGCTTTTTTTCAAACGCACAGTTTCTGAATACGGGCTGTGTGTATTTTTCCGTGGATTGAGCGTTTCGATACTTTCACAGTATTAATATAGCACTTAAACCTGCTTTATAATATAAAAGGCATGAACGTCTCACTACATTTTACAATATGGGACCTTTAAAAATTCAGGTAATGTTTTGAAAGTTTGATTATTATCAAGAATGACTTTTTCTGGCCTTTGAGTGGAAATCTTGTAGACTGAGACACACTATTTCCAGTGTGAAGTCAGAAAG